>WAAG01082835.1:0-12963 GCA_013390105.1 Tichodroma muraria
AAAAAAGGCAGGCCAGCACATTCTGAAAACAGCAATCTAAACCAAATCTTTTTCTGATGGAAATACTTGCAAAGCAATAAACCTAGGAGAGATTAAAGGGATATACAGGTCGTAAACTAGCTGTGAATCTGTGCTGGGAAACTGAGAAAGCCAGGATGATTTTGTGCTGAATACCCACAAGCAGTGCAGGCTAGGACACCAAGAGCCATGTTCTACAGAGCACTGACAAAACCATGTCTAGAATCTTCCATCTCACTATTAGGAACTGTCAACAGAGAGAATATTTGAGGAAAATAAAGAAATATGTGCAGGTAAGAAATGGAGTTTTCATATGCAGAAAGATGAAATTCATGTGAAAAGCCCAACCGAAACTCAAGAAATGGGAATACAACACTTAACTCCTGAATTTATGTCTCTATGCCTATATTTGTGACTTACTTAAAATACCTTAGTTTGGCATAACAACAAGTATTTCTCCTTGACACCTTTAAAATAAAGCTACTTAATAAAAAAAAGCCAAACTTAACACATATTTAAATTTGGCAGATAAACCCACTTTAGTTTACTTTAATTTTCATTTTGGGCAGCTGGTGATAATGCATTGTTTAGATGTAGTGATGACATATAAAAAAATTATTTCAGGAGGAATAAAATTGAAGAAGGAAAAATTAGAATTTGTTCAAATATATTATGACAGAGATGATACAATTTCTTTAGGATTTCTGCATTTCTGAGCAGTTCTGAGCATGTTCTGAGCAAGTGCTCATGTTTTGCACTTCTTACAGCTGTAGCATCTTTTCCTGGTTCCAGTGTGTTAATTTGGAGAGGATATTATAATATTTTATATGCACATATGTAAGTAAAAATACTTGTAAAAGATGGAAGAATCTCAAAATATTTGTGATGGCAAGATGGAATGAGAATCAGATTTTTCCCCATACATTAAACAATGGGAACTATTATAACCATGATTTAAAAATGGATTTGCTTTGAAGCAGAATTCTTTTACCCTGTATGGATGTTAAACTGAAGAATAGGGTTTTTTTTTGCATCTGCCATTTAAACTGACTGTTAATTTTTACCTTCTCTTGTAAGAGCAGTTACAGAAAGAGGACAGGAGGTCAGAGCCGACCCAGCCTCTCAGGGCAGGACACAGTGAAAAATTGCTCAGATTCACCATTTTCAATGTGGAAATCAGTGAGGTCATGTAGAGAAATGAGGGTTGCCTTGTATTTCCTGACAGTCCCAGTTTCCTCTGATGACTCTTTCTCAAGGACAGAAAGACACTGGGTTCTCTGGTTTCCCCAAGCATTTTTCTTTCCTAAACTGAGATATTTGCTACAATTTATAGCCATGACCAGAACAAAATGTCAGATGATTTTAACCAAATATTGGGCCGTAGACCAATGCCTGGTTCATTAAAGTAACTCAGGAGGCATCTTCAGGTAGTGCCCTAGGTCTTTATTGATGTTTCTTTTTCATATCAAAGAAAACGTCAACTAGGTAAAGTTGGTCCAGTTAGAAAAGCTGTCCTTTTTTTTTAAGGAAAAAAAGTCTGATTAATATTGAGCTTATACAGAATATAATTTAAATGGCAAAAATTGTGTATACTCTGAAATGCCGGTAACGTATATAAATATCTGTGACTTAGATAAATATATGAAAACAAACTGCTTGATATCTTGAAGAAATAAATGTGGATTACTGATGAAAAGAGCAGGTATTCAAATTTTATCCTAGACTCCTTCTAGAAATTTTGTTAGTGATACTGACTTTTGAGGCAAGTTAATTACCTGATCAGAGATCTACCCCTTAAAAAGCCAGAAGCAAGGGTCACTTCAAAGGTTTTTCTAAATCAAACTCTGGTAGATTTTCAAGGCCATCACATGTTGAATTTGATACTCTTTTTGATTGTTGTGACTCCAATAAAGATACTCAACTTGGAAAAAGAAGTCTTGTGAGACAAACTTGAATGATCTCACAGAAAAGATGTTTTATGAAAATCAGAGCAGTGTTTTTGAGCATGCAGAGATGCTCAACACTTAAGGATATCTTTATCCCTGTGTTTCAGGGGTGGCTTAGTCTGTCTCTTCACAAAAAATTCCTGCAGACAATTCCTTTGTCAGTTTGGTTTGGGCAGTAACCTCTTACATTTCTCCACAAGGCATTGCCCAGAGCGACCTATACACCCTGAGTTTCTCTTAAGGATTTGTGCAATGAGAAACTTCTGGTGCTTGCCTGTTTTCTGTCTTTACAACTGCATGCTTACAGCTCTTTATCTTCTGAAGGGAGGGAGCTGCATCGATCAGGGAATGGTGGCTGCCCTTGGGAAAGGATGACTAGAATGGAAAGAGAGCACAGTAATGCATGTGACAGCACGTCAAAGGATGGAGAGGACTGGTGGGAGGAGATGCCAAGCAGAGAGATCAAGTCTTGTGCCAGCCCTGGGACACTGGGGAAAGTGCACAGCTGAACCAGGATGTGATTCAATCACATCTGGAATGCCCTGGCAACATCTCTTGAGGTTAAGATCAGAAGCTGGGCCTCAGAATTCACTTTTTTTTTTTTTCTTTTAGGTGAAATTAATGGCTGTTTTCATCAAACTGACCAAAGAAAAGAACATTTTTGTTTTAAGCACAAGTCACAAGTTTATAAAATTTGCAAATTTAGCAGCAGATGCTGCTAGCTGGTCCTGCTATTCACTATATCTTGATTCAATATGCAAGACATAAGTCTTTTTAAATACATCTGGCGATTATTCAAACAGAACTATGCATAGAAATGTCTGCTAACTTATCTTAAATAGGAATATGCATTTTCACCATATATTTTTTCCCCTGAAAGCAGTTTATGAAACTGACCTTTGAAAAAGTTCTCTTCCGAAATGAAGCTAAAGAAATCTAATAACCTTTAAACTATTTATCATTTAAATAGCATATTAATCAAATAAGATAAGTAAAGATTATTTTGAAAATAAGATTGCATAAAAAAATTTAAAAGTTTAAAAATTTTTATCCATTTCATTCTACTCAACAAAGTGCAGGTCATAATAATTCTAAAATTCTTGGTATTTTAGTCAGAAAAAGGAGGACAAGTTGGCCTACAGAGCTATATTATGCCCTGTAGTAATACAAATATTTAAAGTGTGATTGCTTACTGCTGTAGCACAGCATAGTTTGAA
Source organism: Tichodroma muraria (assembly GCA_013390105.1). Classification (NCBI taxonomy): domain Eukaryota; kingdom Metazoa; phylum Chordata; class Aves; order Passeriformes; family Sittidae; genus Tichodroma; species Tichodroma muraria. The sequence goes on from WAAG01082835.1 coordinate 3,182, forward strand.
ATGGTTTTAAGAAAATGATCTTCCCACTTTTAAATATCTTTCCACAAGCCTAGAATTCTGAAGTGATTGTACAAATGTATATATTTATGAATTTTTCTATATAATATATAATATTTATGTACTTATATTTTATTTTATAATAATAATTTTTATTCATTGCTCTTCTAAGGGTTCATATCTGTATAATTCAACCACAAAACCAAAACCAAGACAGAAAGAAATACTAGAATTTTTTGAAAACATATGTTCCTATTTATATAAACCATTTAGGTTAATATGAATTTTTCTTTGAACACTTTGGGAGCAGAATGCAGTTGGTCCATGAAGCTAGCTGTATTAACCATTGAAACAAACCCTGAGAAAGGAAGGCACTTTAAAATAACTGCAAAAATATTCCTGCAGAAATTTGATTTTCTGAGAAGGACAATATTTATTAATTTAACGTTGCAACAAAATCAGTGTCTTATGAAACCCCTAACTTATTTACATTGCTTCTTGTTTCCTGGAGACATATATCAGCTTTCAATATATGCAGGTCGTATAATCCTGCGAGTAATTTGAACATAACAAGCTAAGACACAGGTCTGCAAAGTGCAATGTCCCTCTCACTTTTTCTGCTTGTAAAAGCATTTTGCAAAAACATAATAAGGCAGAAAAGACCATAAATGTAAAAAAAAAACCAAAAAAAGTGCCTGCATGCATGTGAATCACACTTGCAGATAACATCAATAAAATGAGACAAGTTCAAATTGGGATCACTTCCCGGCCTCATTTCCACCTGCAGGTCTTCCTCAGACACTGCTCCACAGGTTCATTTGAGGCATGTGGGTGCTCAATTAGATGTTTTTAGGATGCCTATTAAATTATACAAGGCGTTCCATGCTCAACCCTGTGAAGCACTCATTAGCACGGTGTTATAATGGTGGGCAAGCTTGATTGCAAAAGCAGAGGTGGGGAAGCTCGTTCACATTTTCTGAATCAAGCTGATTTTAATTGCCTGCCACCATACACACTTAGTGCCGCTGCAGTGCCTCATCCTAATACAGAGAATTAAAGGCCCTGCCAGCTGTGCCCATGCTTTCATCTCCCTTTCAGTAACAGCTTAATCAAAGGGACACAGGACTGAAGGCAACCAAGGGAAGGCGAGTGCTCCTTGGCTCAAAGAGGCCCCTCAGGAACCCGACCAGTCCTCCAGGCAGTAAGATCAGCACAGCTTTGTGCTGGAGCCTGACAGTACGCTTGGCTCTGATATCAGAAACAGCCAGCTTGACTTGATTCCCTTAACTTGCTCACAGCTCTCTCTGTTGCTGCTTTGCAAGGCTGCTGGAGCCTGCTGCAAGTTTTCAGCAGCCTGGAAGCTGCTCGGAGCTTTTCATTTCATTCGATATTTCTCTCAAGCACTTGTGTTCAAAGGGAACCTCAATTACTTCCAATCAGACTGACAGCTAGCATGAAACACATCTGTGAGTCCTATGCCTCTGACTCACATCCTTGCCTTAGTTCACTATTAACCCTACTTAGTTCACTATTAACCCCTTACCCTACTAAGTAACCCTAGTGTTAGGGTTACTTGGCTTTTCTTTTAGTGTCTACCTTTCTTGCAATTACCTGCAGCTCAGCGGTGAGCCAGCGAGGACATTGATCTGTGACTAACACTGTGAGCATGTTGACATACTGTGTGACAAGTTATGTCAACACCAGAGAGAGGTCGTAGGACACAGTGCTGGCTGCACAACACAGCACTGGGAAGGGGTGACCCTGGCAGTGCCCCGCCAGGCAAGAAAAGCCTGTAAGAGACACCCATTTGTTGTCTCTGCGCACATCTGGTCATTTCTTTGCTCTACAGCTCCCTCAGGGATGTTGCAGGCTCCCTCTGCACCCGGGTGCTGCTCAGCCAGAAAAGCACGGCCTCCTGCAGCAAGGGTGTGAGATAGGAGGCAAATCATGGTCTGCCTGAAGAGGGAATATTCCTGCTTCTAATCCACAGGGTAATTTCAGGCTACATGAGACGGTGCATAACACGTTTCACACAAATATTTACTAAGGGATGACTAAGGTGATAGTATTTACATACCTCTTACTGGCTCACAGCTGTTTGTATTCTCACACTGACCTCCTTAATAGAAAATCTATACGTTCTGCATATTTCATTTACAGCAAAAGTAATTGAAAAATCATTTTGCATCTCGCTGCTATGTATAATACGGGAAAATGGCGTTTGCAAGGATTGCTACACAATGCTCCTTTCATATTAAGGAGTCTCTAAATGGAGAAAGTGACTTTTAGCAATTACCTCAGTAGCAAAATAATACACACAAGATAACAAGATTATACCTGTTATCAAATCAGCTACTATACATGAAGAAGGAATCAAGTATCCGGAACCTTGTTTGTTCTTACTAGCTACAACCTTTGGTCTGACAACTGTTTCCCGTGTTTTGTACAACCTTTGTAGGTGCCTGGGCTAAAGCCTCACAGGTGCCAGTAGAGAAATGTGACTAAAGATTAGACTGTCAAGACAGAAGAGGGTCAGACTCAGGGATACTCTGCAGTCATACCATAAGAGCAGAAAAAAACCAAGAAGAAGGAAGGTCACTTTATCCATGATATAAATGAGGCTGAAGTCAGCTCACCATATAATGGTTGAAATTTTTATATGATGCATTTTGAGAATTCAACGCAAGTATGACACCAGTGGTTGAAGTCTACCTTAGCTACTGTTAAAAAAAAGATTACAATATGATATCGGCTTTTGCATTTATATATTAGTTTCTGCATTGATCATAAGTATTTAGATATAGTATCCATTTATACTTTTATTTAGCTGTTTGTTAGTATAACATAATCTACCAGTTTAAGTATGTACTGCAAATCTTATAGAAATAGTAGTGTGGAATGTTACAGGTCTTAGCTAAAGACTTACCCACCAGTGGGGTGTTAAAATACCTCTATGTAACCAAACAAATGCTGTAAAGCAGTCATGTTACCCCCCCCTTTCCACTGACTGAATTCTCCAGGTGATAAAATAACCGTGACACAAACCAGAGCACTGGAGGACAACCAGAAAACACCATGTTAAATTTAAAGAAGACATTATCGATAAACCCTTATCGAAAGATGTGAAACAACATGATGGAGACACATGGAGAAATAAAATATATTAACTTCACACACAGGATGTCATGCTGATAAGCCAGACTGTGAAGAAGCCAAACAGAAGAATTCTCGTAACATCAAAAAGTTCACAAGAATGTTTGAATAATGTATGAAACCATGAATATGCTTGTACTTCAGTAAAGTAACAGTATAAAGATAAACTTGTCTTTGCCTGTCCACCAGGAGCACCCCAGCTCCTGGACTTTTTTCTCTTACCTTATCCCCTATTAAACTTTTAAAAAAATTCTGAAGCGTTACTCCGTTTCTCACACTACCATGTTTTCTGCTGGGCACCACACCTCAGGAAATATTGTAGAGGACCCAGAGCACAACGGCAATGATCACAGACTTGGCAGTAGTGACTGAAAGTCACAACTGGAAGAATGAGTACAGGTAATCTGGAGAGGAAAAGGCTATTGTACATGTGATAGTAGTTTTTAGAAAGGTGAGAAAAAAAAAATTAGAGAGAAATCTAAAAAACATTTCCCTGGTCCATTGAATGAAAAAATTGGGAGGAAAATGTTCAATTTTAGTAAAGACCATTTAGGTTGGAAAACTTTCTATCTATAAGAATTTTTAGCTAGGAAGACTGGGAATGCTGGCCTTGCCAGACTATGCAGAACATACTGCATGAACAACTATAAAAGACGGCAAACATTACTTGATTTTGCCTCAGTGAGAAAGCAAGACACAGTGATCTCTTTGAAATACCACAGAACATTTTTCACTTATTCAGTAATGTCTTATTAAACAAATATTATATGCTAAATAAACAAATATTAAATTACCAAAGGAAGCATTGCTAGCAGCAGTAGTTTTTTTTTCCAGCAAACATATGTAGTGATGAACCATACTTATAAAAATTACAGACTAGAATAGGATAAACTGAGAGCAGATTTTTGTTTCCATGGCCATATGTCAAGGTCAGTTGTTTATTTATCTGTTTTCCCCAGCAGCTATGTCTGCTGTAAATTAACCCCATAGACTACTTTATCATAGGAAAAAGATATGAAGAAGATAATAAGTCAAAGTCCATCCACTGCTTTCTCTTGGATATTTCTTGGATATATATATAAATACATATTCCAAAGGCTTTCTAGAGTTCTGGGAGCTTGAGCAGTGTTTTCACATATATTTATTTTCGTAAAAATGCATGAAGTGTGTTAGGAATCTAAAAGAAAAATGTGTATATGGTGTATGATAATAGGAGGAAAGAACTAAGAAATTCCTCCTAGGCTGTGGGTGTTAATTACTGCCTATATGACGCCATGACTTACTGATGGGTTGGTTGATTGAAGTAGTGAAAAGGTTCTAAGCAAAGCAAATAATTCCTTGTGCATTCCTCAAAGTTGTTGATCCTAAGTGGTGGTTGAGAAGAAAAGTGCTGTGCCATGTCTGTGACGTCTGCTTAGGGAAGTTCTAGGTATTTGTATATTTTTCAATACCTGTTCCATTTTAAACAGTAGGTGGTAGCAGGGTGGTAGAAAAGAATCTGAGAGCTCAGGAGGACAGGAAGACAATGAGAATGGTGCTGATGCCATAGCGCTCACCAACCATCTCTTTTAGCCCTTCACGCAACCATGTCGATATCACACTGTGCTGATCAAATTTAGTCTCCTCTTATCTTTGGGCCTCCAACACAGGCAGGCTGGCAGGCCAGGTGTTGTGGGGCACACATGAGAAGGCATGGTCACTGCACCTCACTTCTGGGCTGGGACCCACCCAGGCTTGCAAACAAGAAGGGCAAACCTGAAGCCTTCAAAGCAAGTGTGACAATGCTCACGGAGATGACATATTGTACCCAGAGAGAGAAATTATTTATGAAAGAAAAACATGTCAATGAAAATAAATCCTAGCTCATCAACAGGAAATCTGAAATTTTGACACATTTTTATTCCCACAATAAATTTTCCTCTTGCCTCCCTGAGACAATCAAGGGCTTTGGCATTTGATCTTTATAATCCTCTTCTCTATTACAGTCTTTTTCATATAACTAGAGTACTGGGCTTAAAGCACAAGGCTGAATAACCAATTTCCAGCTAATAATTATAATTTGTACAGTCAAAAAGTCATGCCTAAAATTTATTTATGTGGAAGATTTCCTGATCAACTTTCTGTAATAAAAACACAAAGATCACAGTCTATTCACATAAGATTTGCAAATGAAAGTGAGAAAAAAACTATTTGTAATTACTTACTGCTAGCAGTTAGGCCTTCTAAATATTCTCTCCACTTTAACAGACCCAGGCTGTGAGTGCCCAATCATAGATATTAATGATGGAAAAGAACCAGAAAATTCTCTTTAGTTGAAGAGCGCACAATCATAGATATTAATGGTGGAAAAGAACCAGAAAATTCTCCTTAGCTGAATACTGTTGTCCTCTCTCTTTGTGATGTTCTTCCTAACAAAAAGCCATGAGGAATTTCTACAGTGTGTGTGCATTCCTTTGATGCTTTGTACTTGCCCAGTTTCAAAATCTTCAGCATTGCTTTGAGCATGTCTGCTCAGCTGAAACTGTGTTAATGACAGTAGGATTTTACTGCTTACTGAGATTGATGCTTTCTTTGAAGGCTATTTGCTAATTTAAATCCTTGCCTGGTAGTTAAAAAGCAGTAGTGTGTGCCTGTGTGACAGGCATCACTGTTCTGTCTGCTTCGTACCACGTGTCTCACTGTAGATCATAACACACAGACGAGACACTACTAAAACTTGAGTGAATGAATGTCCAGAGAAAATCAGAATGCCAATTAGGAAATGACAAATGCAATGTGTTCTTCTTTATTCAGGATTATTACTTCCAAGATAAATTCATTTCAGTATCTAAACCATGCAGGGCTTTTGTCACTAAGTTTTCCAGAGGAAGATCTGATAAGTCTCTGATTACTACTGACAATATCTTGTGCCTGCATGACAGACAGTAGCCCATCATCAGTCAAACAGAGTGCTGAAAGCAATGACCCACTCTCTCTTAAACAGACTACTTATTTTCAGATACGTATCACTGGAGAAAGCCTAAACATGATCTCCAAGCAATTTCTCACCACAGGAACGAAAATAGCAAAGAGTGGAAAAAATGTCTTACAGTATTGTGTACTCTGCTGTATGGAGCACCTTTCTTCCAGGGATGTCTTATTTCACTCAGTGCCAGATGAGGGTGTTTCCTTTTGCTAAGCACCAGCATTGTGCTTACCTGGACAAGTACAAGCAGAATCGCTCAGCCAACATGTTTATATCAAAGACTTCAGTCTTGGAGGTTCTCATCACCTTCTGAAGATCTTAAGTATTTTTTTACAGAATTATAAAGATGAGAGAAAAATTGCGAAAGACACTACAAAGGCAAAAATAGAATGATAGTCTCATTTGCCCTAGATTGTACCGTACATGTCACCACAGCAGCAACTAGCAATTCTTCTTAGTCTTTGCACCCTGTTTTTTTCCTTGAGAAAGAGTAAACAGCAATTAGCCCTAAATACGAACAGGTATGAGACAGCCCAGTGTCAATTACTGTCTACATAAATGCGTAGAAGAATAGTGAAGAGAACTGGGGTATTTCAAAATTGGTACTTGATTAGTAATGCTCCTTCACTTGAGTTCAGACAAGCTAACTGGAGCTAACACTTAACCTAGAAATGTCAGGCTAGATTAGGTATGCACGACAGTTCAGGTGCTGATATGTAAAGGTGGTTAACACTAACTCTGAAGGATGGATCAAAATGCATACAAGAAATAGAGCATCTGTACTTTCATATACTTTGTGAATGTACTGCTTAGAGTAAGCTTATATGTATTCTCTAAAAAGCACACTTGATGTTAGACGCATCTTCATACATTTTTCACTTTTCTGCCTTGTGAGAAAAGTGAGTCCTTGCTTACCTTGCCTCCTCACTGTCATCAGCAACAGCATGAGGCAATGCCTTCCGATCACTCCTGGAGGAGCTGCTCTAAGTGAACAATTTGCTGGGCCTTTGCATCTCACCTCTGGTGTCAGCATAAGACAACCCTAAGGGATGAAGCCTGCTCTGAATTAACACAGAATTATAGATTCATTAAGGTTGGAAAGGCCTCTAAGATCAAGTTCAACCATTGCCTTGGCACTGCCAGGCCACAACTAAACCATCTCCTGAAGCACTACGTCTACATGTTTCTTTCAAACACTTTTCTAAGCACCCTGTTCCAATACTTGACCATATAGATTTTTTTCCTAATATCTACTACAATCTAATAATAATAACAATCAAAGTATAATCAGAGAATTAATGCGATGTGTTTAAGAACAGTTACTCAAAAAAGATTCCACCATATTTCTGTGTAGTCAGAGAGCAAAAGTACTGAGGAATTCTCCTGATCTCTTCCTCCCTGCAGACTTCAAAATCCTGCTCTACCAGAAAGATCTCCTTGCTTTTCTAACTGATAGGGTAGAACATTTTATCTCAGTCTCATTCTCGGAAAAGCTTTGATAGCTGAGCTAATTAAGCTTCAGGCATTATCATATTAGGGAAAATTATACGCAGAATGTCTCAAATTTTGTTGAATTATATGAGAGTGGAAGACATTTTATAAAGCTAGGCAGCCTTAATGACAATGATGACCAGGGATGTGCCTACACCAGCCAGCAGTGCAGACCAACAGGCACAGAGCTGTATAGTCAAACTGTTGGACCTGAGAAAATCATACCCTAGCTCCACACAGACCAGGTTCTTCTGGTTTGGTTTGTCTTTAACTTATAGACTGGCTCTGGTCTGATCCATCAGCTGAATGCCTGTTTCAGTGTCTCATGCCTCATGTGTCCTTCAGGAGTTCCTCTTCCAGTTCAGATTCATGCAGAAGGAACACAGATCACATATGTGGAGATGTCTTCCCGATGTGAACCCCAGTACAACAACCTGGCGTGGCTGAGAGGTGTCTTGTAAAAGCCAACTCTCATCAGAAATGAAACATGAACGTAAATGCATGGTATCAGTACTAAGGGTATTATTACACGAACTACATGGAGGTTATACACCAAATACTTTCCTGCTCCCACGGGTTTGGCATAAACTGGTGCTAATGATTTTTGCCTATGTCCACTCTTCAGAGTAACATGACTGATGAGCAGAAGAGAGAAATGTCAAAACATCTCTCAGGAACATCAATGACTTACCCCTCAGTTCAGAACAAATGACAAATGAAAAAGAAAAAAGTCCTAAAGCTGACAGGTAAGATAGAAGGGGGAAGGGAGCAAATGCCTTGCTCTACAAAAAGAGTAAATTACAGTCTATTTGACAAATAAAGGTGAATCATAGTAAGGTCAGTGAGGGAAGCATTGAAATCACTCTCAGTTGAAAGACATTACTAATAAATTTGACTTGAGCATAGTCCATGTGATAAGATCAGAAACAAAATGAAAGATCCATTTCAGGAACAGCGAAGGCTTGCAGACCATAAGGCTCAAAAAGGTGCCAGCTGGCATTTTTGAAGCCATTGTACCTATAAAAATCCAACCACTAAAGTCTAACTTGATCCTTTTTTTAAATTTATTTTATTTATTTGTCTCCTTTACTTTTCACTAGGATTATTGTTCAGTGTGAGCTACTCATTTAAAAACTACTAATCCACCAAGCTTAGCTGATGCTGCCTCAGGTGGAAATGCAAAGCAGCTCCCACCTTACATCCTCTCCAATGTATGCTGCATGTATTGGCTTTGAGAATTAGGTGGTCATAGCCTAGTTCTTCCTGAATTACACCCCAAAACTCTGTCTGTGTGTAACTGTCCAGAGAATAGGCATATTTGATGGAGAGCCATGCTGTTAGAAGTATTAAGTAGCAAGCAAAACACTAGGGTTTACTTTGAATTGACATGGTGCACATTATAAAATCTCCACATGCTGGAAGAAAGAGCAAATCCTCCATGGTTTACTCATAAATATTTAAAGGATTATCCAGTCCATTGTGTAGTGAATAACCAAATGCATTCTGATGTAAACCAGTCCAGCTCCTGTGTTTATATTGTCTGTCTGATGGAACACAACTACAAAACACTTTTTTCGTTTTCAAATTTCTACTTGAGCTCCTTGAAGTACCTAGAATTTGAACTTGGTAAGACTGCAAATGCCCAGGGACCTGGCATCATACAGATTAGAAATGCATGTATTTTTCAAGGACAAAACTATATACTGTATAGTTTATATTCACATAAATGTGTTCTGTAAGGGCAAATCAATATATTATAAATGTACATCCTATATTTTTGCTCCTGGTAGGGAATTCTATTACCAAGTAGAGCAAATCCACAAAAAAACTTAACTCTACTATCTTCAAAAAAAGGAATTTTGCTTTTTATTACTCTATGTTCAGAATGAATGTGAATATGTCTAAGGTGTAGGCTTTGAGTTTCAATTTAACATATTCATAACTGGGGCAATTGGCAAGGTCTGCTGTTTCTGACAGATGCAAACAGTCAAGCTCAACCCTAAATGTGTCTTGTCTTTTTGTATTTTTGTTTTCCTGCTTGTTCCCCAGTATTCAGTTTATTTGCTGTTGAAAGTTCTCTTTTATCAGAAAATCATAAACTGAGCCAGGGACTGAAATGCTGATTTCAGCCACAAATTAGAAACTGAAAAATAAGAGATGAAAGCAGTGGGAAAGG
>WAAG01082837.1:4194-16727 GCA_013390105.1 Tichodroma muraria
GCTGGCTGGATTCTTGCGGCTGGAGAGAGGGGTTTAATAGATTCCTCTCTCCACCCCTCGGTCTCATCAGGGTTAAATCAGTCCAGAGTAAACTCCACTCAGGAAGCCATCCCCGCCCAGTTTGAGCAGCATGATCTCTCGTAGCTCCGGGACAGCCCTGAGGAGCTCTCCCAGTGGCCGTGCTGCTGGGGAGGGCAGCTCAGATTCCATTGGCCAGATATCAGCGGCCGTGGCTCGGCCCCGCGATCTTTTTCCCCCTCCCGGCCGCGTCCATAGCCGGCCTGGCCCCCGGCAGGCCTCGGGGCCGCGGGGCAGCGGGCCGGCAGCGCTTGTTACCTCTGCTCCAGCCGGAAACCAAGAGAGAGCTGGTTCCTGCGTTTGCATTTGAAAGGTGTATTCGCAAAGGCGTACCCACGCTTTCATTGGTTTTATCAAGTGTCAGTAATATACATTGGCCAATCACGGCTAAACTACAACAATCTCCTTTTTTATTCCCGCCTGGCATGATTTTGAGTCAGCTATGAGTATATGCAGCTTTCCAGATAGTAAACGCTATGGTTTAAAAAAGTGGTAACTGGTGACACTACTGCCAAACAGTGGAGCTCCAGTATTTCTCAGTCTTTTGAATCCAAACTCAAACACATGCAGTATTTATATTAGTGTAATACTGTAATAGCACTATGTAATACTACTATACCACAATGCTGTATGACTTATTTGCCTCTTATAGATGGTTTTTCTGGAGGATGCACTCCTCAAAAAACCCAAAAAAATCTTTGGAAATGGCGACCTGGTCAATGGCAATCCAGCTTTTTCATATTTCTTCATTGAAGTCTAGTAGGGAAGATTCAGTAAGTTCATTTTTTGGGACCCGGACATGACAGTATTCTCGTGAGGGAAGAGAGTAGAGAGAATGAGGACTTGGAAGGTGTATATATATAACTGTGTCTATGTGTATATATCATGTATAAGAGTAGACACATCTGATAAGAATGAGTGCTTTAATTTGATCTGATTTTCTAGTTATCCCAGAAATCCATTGAACAACCTTTTTTTCAGATGCTAATTCAATCTAAACACAAAGCCAAAGCAAATTGCATATCCATTTATTCCACACAAGGGAAGAAAATTCCATAAATAAACTTAGAATCAGCTTAGAGTTTTTTAATGTTCATTTTATTGCACATGTCCCTTGACAGTTATTTAATTTTAAATGTTTTGTTTTGGTTTTGAGTCATAGATTTTGAGTGCATATCTCTTCAAAGAGATTATCAGAGCTGCTGCATTCTAAAATAAACTGTGATATAAGTAAAGCAAAATAAAAATTCTTCAGTAATAAAATTTAAATGTACTTTATGTTGTCATTCAAAAATCCCAGATAATTTAAAACACCATTCCTTTAATTTCTAGTTGTTTTCTTCACTTTTTCATATTAAAATTGTAATAAAGTAGACTTTAAATTATAAATGTGTGTATATATATATACAGTGTATTTAATATAAATATATTAAAATATTGCATGCACTATATGCATATTTTCAGTTACTGTTATCAGATTAAAAAAAAATGCAAGTCAAATTTAAATATTCCAATATTGAGACCAGCTCACTTACTAACATGAGACTTGTTTAGATCCATATCTGTATGACCTGGTCTAGAAAGGGGGTTGGTGGAAACAGATATGGTGCTTGTTTAAGTTCATTTGAACAGACATCCAACTGAGATGATGCTACAGATGGAAATAATTCAGCAACTATAATAGGATACCAAAGTAATGTTTGCTTGTTGGTTTTTGTGGGTGGTTTTTTTGTTTGTTTCCTTGTTTCATTTAGCCTTTGAAGAACAAAAATCAGGACTTTCTTCAAAATACTTATTACCGAACAAAAAAGGGAGAAATACACAGACACAGAGAAATATATACTGAGAGGTTAAGCAGTTTTCTAGGACAAACTCCTCTTCATGGTAATACATTAACTTGTCCTAGGGTTACCCCCCACTTTTGCCTTGTACTTCCTCAAGTATACTTATCAAGATTTAGAGAATTCTTAGCATTCCTAGGATGAGCCTTATTGGTAAAGAAAAAATTAGCATGGAAACACTCAAAGCAGTAAGAAATGTCACTGCCTGTCATTAATTTTAAAGTGAAGATCCCAGCAACATTGATTGTTTTCAGCTATTTCAACATTTTCAAAGCCACAAAATGATCTCTCTCAGGCTGTCAAAGGCTATTTTAAGATTATTTGAACCCTTTGTAAGAAGAGTCCTTGAGGATTCACCACCATTTTTGATCCAAATGCGTAGCTTTCATATTGATTGAATTGAAATTTTCATGAGAAGAAATCTTGTAGCATAGCATCTTTCTCTTTTATACCTCTGCGTAAAGCTCTGCTCCCCACATCTCAATTAAATCAGCATTGACCTTGCAGCTCCCAGTAGAAAACACAAAAGTTCGTCTTGTCACATTTTTCCCCTGCTGTTTTCAAGTTGTGCTCTCCAGAACTGTAGGGTTAAACCATCAAAAATATATCCAAAGCACACCATGGACGTATTACAAATATAATCTTGATTTTAAAGGTAACTGGTTGCACAACTTAACATTCTTCTTCTGGAAACAGTTAAAATCAAACAGAAGTTCATCAAAATTAATTTTACAGTCCTCATTTGCACTACTGGCTAACCTCAAGCCTCCCTAAATTGCTGTCTAGGAAGGTGGTGTGCCATAAGCTAGGCTGGACTTGGTAGTGGGGACTGTTAGGATAGAGCAGAAGCATTATAGATAGAGTGGATGTACCATATTTGGGTTTCACTGCCAATCAGTAACTGGGTCTTGTAACAACAGCTTGGTGTAGAGGACAAGCTGCACAGGAGATATGTGAAGGCCTGGACACAGAAAAATAGATCCTCAAAATTGTTTGGGTTTTTTCCCGTTCCTCTCTGCAGAGGGGCTTGTGCACGTATTATTTCATACAAAACACAGAACAGAGACCTATAGTGAAGGTGATGCTTCCTGAACCCTGAAGATGGAGGGATATTTTTATAGAACATTCCTGAATATGAAATAAATAATACAAAGACAGGTATAATTGATTTGAAGGCGCTATATTTTCTGTGTTATTCTCTGCATTTTATTGAGCATTTACTCAAAAAGAAATTGCAGCATATTTTGCATTTTGATTATTCTTACTTTTAAAAATAGACTTCTCAAGTAGGTTTAACAGCCCTTTATATTTTGTCATATATCTAGAATGTGGTACAGGTGTTTTATTTTTCACCTCTTCCATTTTTTTTTATACTGGAATTTTAAAAATCCTTTATTAGGTACTGGAATTTACACCATACTATATTCTTAGAGTACAATGCACCAAAACCCTCAAGCCCATTCAGTTAGGTTTGCTAACATTTATGCTTTTAACTATTGTATGGTTTTCAGAGGCTTCTGTTGTATTACTTTGGAGAGCTTTTTCTTCCTAAGAAACAGTTTTGTAAGGTTAGGTGTTTTAGAGGCTTATTAAAACCCTGGTCAGGGAGGACTGTTTTCTGGGTTTGAATTTTTTTTTTTTTTTTCTGTTTTACTGTTGTATTTGGATGAGTATTAAAATCAAGTATATTACGGATTGGGTTTTTCAGTAAAACATGTTTCTTCAGGCATTTTCCCCTAGACTACAGAAGTCATATCCAAATTCATTAGTCCCTTTCTATTTGCAAGCCAAGTAAGATGCTCTGACTGACTATTTTTCATCTTTCTTGGGGGCATTTGGTACATGAGTGCAGATGTTTTCGCTCAGCTTTGTCTTTGATAATATGTGTATTACTGTAGAGTTTACAGGATCAAAGCCAGAAAGACCTAATAAATTCTTTATGTCCTCTAAGCAGTTTGGGTTTTTCTTGTCTCCAATCAGGTGGGAATATGTATGTTGATTGTAATTTCTTCTGCAGATAGTAAAGGGGGATAAGAAGAGTTGATACTTGGTTTTCATTTTACTAAAACTGTGGCCTGATAAAAGAAGGACATAAAGCAGAAATAAGGTCTGAAAATCTGGGACTCAGAAGTTGTCCAGTCATAGCCTGATCTGCCGTGCTTAACAGAAATAGGTCACGTATTCAGCAGGAGAGATAGTAAAGCAGCAGGCACTTTTGCCAGTTTGGATGGGTTTGTTCAGTTGTCATTAGCGACCGTAAAAAGATGTCGGATACAAGATATACGTACGTATTACAAGGGGTATAAAGCAATTATTGCCTGGGTAGCACACAGAAGACAGGTGGGATTTAATGGGCTCTTAGGCTGACCCCCAGTCCGCCGGAATTAGCGTTGGCTCTTCGGGTGCGGCACCGGCGGCCAGCCCGGGCCCGGCGGGAAGGGTCGGCCCCGGCAGCGCCGGCACCGGCTCCGCTGCGCTGCTGAGCCGCCGTCTGCCACCGGCTCTGTCACCACTGCTGTCACTGCCGCCTCAGAGCTGTGACCCGACGCTTCCCACCTCCCCTGACTGGCATCCATGCCTTTTCACGTTAGGATTTTAGACCTCGCTGTGTTGGTGTAGCTTTCCCTCTTGAAAGTTAGCTTACTTTTCTTTCCCTCTCAAATTCTTGCACTGGTAACAAGCCCCAGCTCAGCAACTGTCCCCATTTGTAATTTTTATTTTCTCATCTTTCTATTCTTTCAGACAGCTCTTTCTCCTAATGTAGTCATTTTCTCAGAGGCACAGTAACCCAGTTGGGTTGGATCAGAGCTGGGCCTCAGGTTCTGGAAACACAGTCAGGCAGGACCCTGGGAGTCAGAGGGGAGGCTTGCAAAGCATTGCTTTTGATTTTTCCTATAGCCTTTTTTTTTTTTTTTTTCTGTTAATATTTAGCTTTATAAATTTTTTGACAACTAAACGGTAACAATTCTGAACATTTTGTTTGTGGAAGCATAGCATTACATCCTGCTTTCCTCCTTATACCAATATAAGCAGTTGCTCTGTATTGACCAATATTTCATCTTTCCACATCGACCTATACATTGACCTATTTCATCTTTCCCTGTATTTTTCAACCATTTACATTGTTTTCTCTTCACAGCCAATTTCAGGTGAATAGCATACTCTGTAGGCTTATGATACAAATTCTAACACCAGGAAATGTATGTATTGCATGCATTACAGAGGAAAGTTATATTTCCATGAGGAAAATGGAAAAGCTGTGTTTTCATTCCACAGCATAACGACGTTATCTTGCTGTGTTCACAGAAGCAGTCCTTATAAACATATATGGATGTAAGTGCTGAAAATACCCAGATATTCAGTGAACTATTTTTTCTAGTACAGATTTACTTTTGGTACAAATTCCTTTTTTGAATGCAGATTTCTCTATTTCAATGGATTTTTGTATACTTATGCACATTACTAGTCAGGTTACATAAATTTAGTTTGAGGTCATTAGATGGATAATTTGTTACTTAATAAAGTAGTTCACTGGGTTATGAGACATTAATCCTCCAACAGGTCTTTAATTAGGAGAGATGAACTAAATAATTCATAGCAAGACTTGGCCTGAAAACATTTATACTACACGATTATACCATTTTACATGCAGTGACAAATTGTTTTGGTGTAGTCTGGAAATAGCAGAACTTAATTAATTGCTTCCAAGGTTTTAGACATCTGTGATAGGTTCTTTAAATGCATTAGATTGGAAATTCATACAAAGGCTAAAAATAGAGTTCAAGTCCTTGGGGTTAAAAAGCTGAGATGAGAAGGGAGCTTGCAGAAAAGAGCAGGATGAAGCTGAGAGAGCAGAGGAATGGCCGCTAACTAGCATGTCCAATTCCCCAAATACTATTTTTGCAGAACTGAGCTGGAAATCATTAAATAGAGGAAATGTCATGGTTTTACATCTGAGTAAAAGAAATGCACCTTTTGCATATCTGGTCCATTAGATGGAAGAGGTGGCTGAGAAAAGATCCCTGAATAGTTTAAAGAACATATAACTAAGTAAAAAAAAAAAAAAAAAAGAGAGAGGTGAGATGTTTTTCTATTTTGAAATCACATGGCAGATGAAATCAACTAAATTAAAATAATTTATTAGACTGGAAGATACTACTTAAAAAAAAGCCAAACCCAAGCAAAATAAGCTGGACTTTGTAGTAACCCAATAATCAGTACATGTCATTAAGTGGTGTTTTCAGATGATGGTTTGGTGTATCATGCTTCTATTGCACCTGCAGCAAGTGGGAAGGCAAATAGCAAGGACTTATATGATCATATATAATGGAGAAAAAAAATCTCTTTTTGTAAGAATATTTACCAATTTATGCTGTGGAGGAGGGTTATGAATTAGGTACCACACTGAACACTTGAATTGTGAACTCTAAAAGGTGAAAATTCATGACCCCAAGCTTGGAATTAATCCATGAGAATGGTCCTTTTGAGTATGGACAAATAAATAATTTTTTTCTTTGCAGTCAAGTTGCTGACCTTTACATGTAGCCTTGCAGCTAGAGCACTCATCCAGGGCTCTCAAGTCTGCCTTTGGTTTCCTCTGTGGCCTGAGAAGACTCAAATGCACATTGCTACCTTTCAAGAGGATATCTGGGTTCAGTAAAAGGAGCTGCACCATTGTGCTGAATGCAGCTGTGGGAGACCAGAAAATGAGCAATCAAAAGAGAAAGTAATGAAAAAGATAAGTCATTTGCAGACTACGTGATAGAAAAGGGCAGTTTGAACACAATACAGACTGAAAAGTGTGTTTTATCTATGACTGCCTTCCACCTTTTTGCTGGAGATAAGTGCTGTACACCTACCAGCAGACCTTGAGGTTATACCTGTTGAATTTACTGGTATGGATATGGCTTGTAGGGACACCTTGAAGTTTGAGAAACATCCTGTCTGAGTCCAGGCCACTACCTTCCACTTAAACTGTATGTTGGGTGCCTTAGCACTTGCTTTAGCGCTTGCTAAATCAGCACATGTGCTGATTTAGACCTTCATCACTTGGGTTTCAGGTTCTCTATCAGTTTGTGAAAGTGGTGAACTGAAAACCTCCTCTGCCCAAAGCACTGGCAGTAGGAACAGTGTCACTTAGGACAGCAATGGGTGTGACAACAACAGGAGGTGTGTGAATGGAAATAAGAAGGGAAATAGCCACCCAGTAGCCCCTGTTGCTAAAATGTACATACCTAGGCTCATTCATAATAGATTTCACTGGTAACTCTTTGAAGTGATCCTAGGAATCCTCAGAATATCTGCTTCTGGGACTATTTTAGACATTTATAGAAAAATTCAAACATATTTAATAAAAAAAGGATCTGGCATCTCCCTCAGAAGCAAAACCTCTCTCTATATTACAAAAGGGTACGGATTGCAGAGGTGCAAGAGGTAGAAGAAAAGGAGCATGTAGGGTCTCAGTGAAACAATACAGTTATATCAAAAGGGATAAACAGTTAAAGAGTAGACTTACTGATAATGTTTCTCCAATGCCCATATGTGAGTTAGGTTGAGGCTGAATTTTATGTGTCACATGTGAGTACAGAAATCACATTTCACAACTTCAAAGCAACTGCTTTAATTCATAATCATCCAAAATCAGATTAAGTTTTCTTGTTCCATTTTTCAGTCAGAAACACATTTTTACAGAACCTACTTTTTAGCAAGACAGGACACCTAGAAGGAACTGCAGCAAACTCTTTCAATTCACTTATCAAAGCAGGGTCCATTATAAAACAACAATAGATGGTAACAAAAGGAAGTTAATCTGTATTCCATAAATAAAAAGCTGGAGAACATCAAAGCTACTTGCAAAATCTTATGTTTCTTTTAAGTTTTGTTCAGCTCCCCCTCTTTGCATGCATGTGATGGAAGTTTATTTAAGGAGCCTAGCTAAAATATTCAGCATTAGAGAAGAATAAAAGAACAGCCTCCATAGAGGACAAGTAAGAAAAGTACAGCTGAGTGAGGAAGATGTCACAAATAGCTTAGCTGTCACTAGCTGTGATATGTTGCTGAGACAAAACCCTGCAGACAGGCTTTAGTTGGCTGCTGCTTTCCTCAACATGAGAGGTCAGTGCCCTGAGCTGTGCCAGAGCTGCTGGGAGGAATCACAGGAGCACACTCTGTCCCCCCAGCATCCGCAGTCCCAGTGCCTGCCTGAGGCTGAGCCTGGATTTCAAACTAGCTGATGCCACCAGTATTTTTCCTCTCAGTTCACCTGAAGAAAGACTCCACGAGCTGTTGGTCTTGCAGGGCCTGCTCCTGCATTCTGTATGAAAGTTCAGACCCTGCTGCAGGTCTACTCAGCTGTTTTGAGTTTGTTCTGAAAAAATTAATTATAGAAGTGATGCTGCTCCTGTGCCTCTGGCAGTAGAAGCAGCACTAACTAGTGTCTGTGGCATTTACATGCCAAGATAGCACCAAAGCAGTGTGTACCTGATGTCTTAAAACCAAAACCAAGAAGAAAATACTGAAGTAAAGTGGGACTCTTAAGGCAAATTGACAGTGGAGGGGTCTAGTAGAAAAGCATCCTCTGCCAAAATGAACCATTACGTGTGAAGGATGCAGGGCAGAGGTAGCCATACCAGTAGAATTCAGCATGATCTGTCTCACTGTAGCCTGGCTGCTGAGCGACAGCTTCAGGCAGTGGCAGATACAGTCCAAGTTTGCTTCCCTACAATAGAGCTCATAAAACCTGAGAGAGGTGTCCTTCCAGGGCTAGATTGCTCCTGTGATTCTCTGAGGTGGTTTTTTTGTAGTAAAACTTGTTGTGTGTTCTCTGCTATTGATGCATCTCAGTTTGCTGAGAAGATTTTTTGTGGGAGGAACGGGTGCTTGGTTTGCCTGATTGGAGAAGCTACCAAGACAACTAATGGGAAGTCCAGCACTGATGCTACTCAGAAGTTAATTGCTAGTTATGTCATAAGTGAAGTCAGCCTGTGAAATTCTTTGAATGTAAGTTAATCAACTTGTAGGATTTATGGTTCTTCAGAAATATTCTTACAACTGGATAATACAGATACCATTCAGTTCTCTTTACTTTGGAGAAAAGCTCCTAGCATGCAAACCAAAAATCCAAAAGCCATCTTCAAAATATTAGACTGTTTTGTCATATATTTCTTAGTCAGCTTCACTAAGAATGTTGCAAAAATGAAGAATACTGACCATTTCTCAAGCTACTTAAGTATATTTTGCATTTCTCTTATTTTCAAACCATTACTTAGACACATACAGCCATTACTTAGATTCTAAGTGTATTACTACAGTTGTGTGATCTTAAAACAAGGAGATCTTGTATAACTCAGGCAGGGCTTGCATATTTTACTGTTCACAGAAACACTTACTCAATATTGGGAATTTCAAGAAACACAAAATCTTACAATGACAGGGAAAAAAACCCCAAAAGAATAGAAGGCTGAGCCTTGCAGGAGCAGCCACACACACAGCCTCCTGGGAGTCCTGTGCTGCTTCTGAGGCACAGATGTGTGTTGTGGAATATAAAAGTCAAATTGAACATAGTGCATCATAGAGGTAAAGAGAGATAGATAGCTAGAGAAGTAGATGATATAGATGTAGATTAGATATAGATAATAATAGATATATATTAAACTTTTAAAGATCTCTTGTCTTCCACAGAAAACTCTTCAGTGTCTATAAATCAGGAAAGGCTGAAAACCACTGAACTAGCAAATAGACAGCTGTTGGTATTATCTGAATTGGGGTGTTCTCACTTCATCCTGGTTGTAGTGTGGAGAGAAGTTTAAAAGGATGTCTCTTATACTTCCTTGCTATAACACTGCATTAACTTTTGGATGGAAATAAATCAAGTGCTTATGCTGCTTTTGTGGAAATACAGTATCCATGATTACTGGTAGTTAGAGAAATAATTCACTCTGTTCAGAAACTCTTGACTCTGCCTGCATTTACTGCTGGTTGTCAAAAGCAAGAGATACTATGTAAAATACCTGCATAATAAAGTAATCTGTAAAACTAGTGGTTATGTTCAGAAGACACATTCAGAATTCTGTGTTCAGAACATTAAGTAGCATATTGTAGCTCCATGGCTCTGAGTATGTGCTAAATTTACTCACCAATATTCAATGTTTTAAAAGCTTAATTAGGCTGAAAAACAGAGCTAATTTTTATACTGCCTTCTGGTACCATTGCAGAAATTTTTCAAAAGTGAAATCAAGCTTTTGAAGCCTGCCTGTACAGAGCCCCTCAAGGTGGTGTTTCTTGATAGCTCCTGCCAGACTTCTGCACAGCCAGATCATCTGGTAGATTAAAGTTGGTCTGTAATTAGGCACAGTTACATGCTTGCTCTCTGCTATAATGTGGCAGCCATCCAGTAGTGACTTTAACCTTTACAAAGCTTACTGAAATTTACTTTTTCAAATCCACATGTAAAAACCAAATATTCTTCTCCCTGTTAACCAAGAGCCACTATCTTAGAGCTCCTTCTATGTACTGACAGTTCTTCTTCAGTGCCTTTCAGTGTGTTAAAGCTGTTTCTCTCCAGGATGGTGTCATCCACGCAGACCTTCATGAGAACTTCCATGAGCAAAGAGTATTGACAAAATGTGTAGTAAAGTCTTAATGAGATGTCTTCTGAGCAATCTCTGCCCACAGGAAAGCCATCTCACTCCCCTTTGTTTGATATAACCTGACCCCAGCTATTATGACACTATAATTCTTCAGCCGTTAATGTTTCTCTCTGCAGTGTTTGTTTATAACTTTGCATGGGGTTCTTTTGGCCCTCCTTGGCCTGTTATTAGAGTGGGAAGTATTGTTGGAGGAAGCTTCATGAAAATATTAATTGGAAAAAAAGGAAGAGGGACGTGAAAATTGCTTCAGTCTACAGAGCAACTTCCTTTGACTTGTTTGTAAAACTAACTTTTATTAAAAACGTAATTAAAAATAATGCTTTGAAATGTCTATGAACAAGAGTATATGAAGCATTCAGCAGTCTCTGGTATGGAATACATTATGCAGTGGTCTTTAGGCCTTCATTGCTTGGGCTTCCTACCTGTAAGTGGTGTGAGCCTGGATCTAGTTTTGGTGCAGAGGCCTCTCCCTGTCCTTTGGTATAACCTTAACTGTAGATTGACCATAAATGTAGATTGACTTTGTCCCATAACAACAACATAATAATGAGAGAAATTGAGGTTTTTATAACTTTTGATACTTCTTTAATGGTATACTCTATTGTAATGGCAACTAATCAATTTCTCAAAACCAACTTGGATTCATAGAATTGTTTAGCTTGGAAGGAACCTTTAAATTCATCAAGTCCAACCATTAAAACTAATGTGACCAAATTCACCACTTACCCAAGTCCCTGAGTGCCACATTCAAAAGTCTTTTAGATACCTCCAAGGATGGGGACCCAACCACTTTCCTGGGGAGCCTGTTCCAACGCCTGACCACCCTTTTGGTGAATAATTTTTTTTCTAATACCCTGGCTATATCTCCCCTGGCACAAATTGAGGTTTTTCATCTTGTTCTGTTGCTTGTTACTTGGAAAAAGATTGACACACTACCTGTCTACAACCTCCTTTCAGGCTCTTGTACAGAGTGAGATCTCCAGTTGTCATTTAGGCTACAAGACTACATATGTAGATCTCTCTTATACTGATGTATTTATTTTTATACCTTTGTGGTATTAATTCAATGCTATTGGAGATGCATCAGGTGTTTGTGTGGCCAGACCCAAATGGCAAATGTCCAGTATGGCCTGGGATCCCTCACATCTGAGTAGGGCAGAGATTTCTGCGAAGAAGTCTTCAAGAGCTGTGAAATCTGCTGGAGAGTAAAAGAGCATAAGCAAGGAGCTGGGTTTTACGACAGAGAATCTTTAGAAGGTGACTTGAAAAACTGCCAGTGATACCTCCTGGAACCAGCTGTCAAAACCTAAAAAATATGCTGATTTGGTGTAGGAGCTTTTCTCTTTTCATTGTTCCTTTTATGTGTTGAAGACTTTTCCGTGTGAATGGGAATAATTGTGTTATATACTGCACTATACTATTTTAACTATGGGTAAAAGGTGATAAATGTGTGAGAAAGGGAAGTGGTGAGATGCATTACATAATAAATCACTTTCAGGTCTTGCAGACAGTAAATGCATGTAAAATGAAAATGTTCCGTTAGGTTTCACTACTTGTCAGTTAAAGTTCTGCCATAATCTCCGTAACAGGAGGCAGGAAAAACCATGCTGAGTCATTTCCTTGAATACAACTTGGGAAAAAATCTTTTAAATGGAAACCTCCATTCCATAAATTATCTTATGCTTATTACATCTTAAAAGAACATGTTCACAAGTTGATTAGGTAATTCTTATTATCAAAATGCTCTTTTCAATCAAAAGTTGCCTTTTATCCCATTTTATTGGAAACCAGCTTTAAGACACATTAAACTAAAGCTTTTGTGCTGGTGCTGTAAAGCGGCTGTCCACAAAGATGATCTTCAGTTTGCTCTCTACAGCCCTTATTACAGGCAGCTGGCTGCTTGATAAACTTTTGGGGAGAGGAGGTGTTCTCTCATATTTTGGCTCCATCTTCCTGGTCTTTCAGT
>WAAG01082846.1:11067-30091 GCA_013390105.1 Tichodroma muraria
AGGCAGTTGAATTCCACCTTAAGTGAAATTTATTTGGACTAATTAGACAGTACACTTGGAAGACAGTAAGAGTTGTAATATCTGATAGAAAGCTAACAAAGAGAAAATTTTGTTTTCTGGAAATATACTAGTCTGGCAAAACATTTCACAGGAATGTTTATATATATATAACCTGTATATTGTTGCCTGTATATTTAAAGAGAATCCTAGCATCTCATTTAGGAAACCTGACCTCATGTTGCTAATTTACCTCCCCAGAAACTTATAAAAAGAAGTCTTTGCACCAGTGACATCAGGCTGAAAACACCCTTACTGTATTTTCAAGTCCATGAACACAGTCTGACTTCTGACTAAACTTCTCAAAGACTTCATCTCCCTATTTTCAGAACACGGGCTAAACAGTCTGTCCTGGTTCTCTTGGATGAAATGCAGAGCATTCCTGTTGCTGAGAGACCTTTTCCTACTTCCAGGCCCTTCTCATTGTCCACTGTGAGACAGGAGGAATTCCCAACAGCTTTCTGAAAGTAAACTAGTAATTTTTTTTTTCTGGTAGAGAATTACTGAACTTTTCTATCAATAGAGTATTTTATAATTTCTGTTAATTTTTGCTAGTGTAGAAGAGAAAGCCTGAATATTTTTTAATGCCTTGGAAAGGGAAACTTGGCTTTTATACACTGAACAAGATAATGTGCTTATTTATTTATTTATTTATTTTCCCCAGCTGTTGGTATAAATACCTGAGAAATGTTGGTAAATACCTAAGAATAAAACCACTAGCTGGAGTTTCTGATGACCAAATGTGAAAATTAAAAGTAACAGCAAAGCAATAGAGAAGTTTGCCACAGAATTGTTAATATTATACCATGTGATCCCCTCACTGCCTATAGATACGGCTGTTATATTTTCTGAAAATGAAAATAACCAGATTCCAAGAAAAGTTCAGAATATCTTCCTCTTCTTGCATCTCTTTGGAGTAATTCTTTGAATCTTCAAGTCTTCATTGAGGTTTGACACCTTTTCTCAGGCCATGTTCTATTAATTGGAAATATCTTCTGATTTCTAATATGCACATAATTACTTGCTCTGGCAGTAGTCCATTTAAAGGGCTCCATTTCAGACTCAATAAAATATTTTCAAATCAATTGAATTGCAATTTAACTTAATCATAAGAATGGAAATAATTCCCTGACATTACAGCAATATTTATGAAGAAATTGTGTGCATCCCACTACTAGTCACGTTCACTTACGTAAACAAACTGGAATGTATTTCGGGTTGCCTATATATGTATCAATAAAAAAAAGTATAAGAATAACTTTGAGGTCAGAAAAACCTTGAAATTTTTTCACCATTCTTTTAGCATTAATTTCTATTAATTTCATTAATAGAAGCTTTGAATAAAGCTTCATTTCTGACCCAGAAGTGCCCTAATTTCTTCAAACTATTTAATACAGAGAAAGATTAATTATATTACAGATTGTTTTGAGAATTCATTTGTTTATTAGCTCAGCTCCTCAGTGTTCACTGAATGCAGCAGTGGAGTGCATTTCTGAAGCGCATCTTCTTCTTCAATTTGTGTTATGAGGCATTGGTGCAAAAGGAAGTGTGGTAATAAACTAGAGAATTTGCCTGAAAACCACCCCCTGATAAGAACTACTGTTGAAACTAATGTAGACACATACTTTGGATTACTTTTCTATTCCAGTCAATCTTCATAGAAGCTGTCTGGATTTGAAAGTATTGAATAAATTTGATGTCAAGCAGCAGCAACACATAGATGAGAAAGGTAGATAACTATTTCATTGATACATCTTTCTAAATATAGAACCTAATTTATTTAAATTCACATTTCAGTAAAATAAATGCCTTTACACTTTTACTCACAACAATATATTGGCTTTCCCTTTTCAAGCATAGGACAAAATGCCAGGTGCCCAGTGCAAAAACAAGGTAGATTTAGAAACAAGATTATGCTAGAAAAGAAGCAAATATTAAGTAGAAGGAATGGCCTGGGACTTTGTGCCACTGAGAGAATGGCCTGAGACCTCATATAATTTTTGTTTCTATGATAACAGAATTTATGAAATTGTGCTAAAAGCTAATTTGAATAACCATTTTCTGTTCTTGCAGTAAAACTCAACCAAAACTTAGGCAAGATTACAGCCTATGAAAATTTTAAATGACTCATGTTGAGATTTGGAGTATTAATTATTCAGTATTCATCTGTACTTGGGATGCTCCAAACCCAAGTGGGTTTATTATAGTCAGCATGCACACATCCTCCTCTTACAAAGAATCCGAGCACAACTGAGGAAACTAGACTGGTCTGTCTGCAGATTCTTATTACAGCAGCTAGGGGAGCTTGAGTGTCAGAAACAAGGATTGAGAATAGGAAAAAATATCTCTTTTAAATTAATGATTGGCCTACAGGCCATAAGGAGGACAAGAGAAAAATTGCCTGTTCTCTTTCTCAGGATAAAGATCAAATGCAGAGAGACTGATAGAGGTGATGTGGGTTTCCAGAAAGAGAAGCAGCAAATAATATGAGGATTCAGTGAAAAATAATTAGTATAGGCTTAATATAGCAATTCTCTTCCTATAGACATTATAGTGGACCAAAAAATTTTGCTTTTTTAAATCTCCCCCACCATGACAAGTGCTACAGGGAGGGAAAAAAGCTGAAAACTGAAACAGCAGGCATGTAAGCAGAAATTGTACTTAAAAATTGGTATATGAAAATATGGATTTCATTTGTATTTGTACATACAGAATCAGTTCCGATTTTTTGATAATCTCAAATTTTGTTCTTCTGGGGTTCAGCCTTATAATATTTTATTTTTAATAAAAACTCTCTATATATTTCTTTCTTTTTTTTTTTTTAATATATCTTACTTCCTACTCCATTGTCCTAGTGTAGGTACCTTTTTTCTTTGAATTTTTCCCTATTGTATATTTTTTACTTGTCTCTCTTCCTCTAAGTCCCTTCCTTTTATCCTGTTGAGCGTTAGGATTCTCCTCTCTCTACTCTGCTGAACTGTTGAATCTGTGAGGAGATAAAACATATAAGAGGAAAGGAGCCGTCCAGCCAGGCAAAAATCCAGGCAGCTAGGACTGGATCACAGGCCACTTCTCAGCACAAAGGCTTTCATGACAGTGCTTTTAGGGACATTCACAGCCAGTTAAACAACTCTCAGCAATCTCTGACAGATCTTTGTCTCCTTTCCACCACATTCAACATATGAAACTTTTCAAAAAGAATGTACTTCTATTGGGTTTTCATGTCAAGGTTTTGGTGGGTAAGGGCTACAGTGGTGGTTTATGTAAAAAGCTGCTAGATGCTTCCTCTAAGTCCAGTGGAGCCAATGCCAACAGGCTCCATGAAGAAACCACCACTGGCCAAGGCCAAGCCCGTCATGATGATGGTCATACCTGTGGCATAGCGTAGTTAAGAAAGGGAAAAAGTCATTGTACAGAAGCAAATTGCAGCTCGGCAAGACAGAGTGAGAACCAGTGAGAGGAATAACTCTGCAGACACCCAGGTCAGTGGAAACAGGAGGGGGAGGAGAAGGTCCAGGCATCGGAGCAGAGATTCCCCTGAAGCCCGTGGTGCAGACCATGGTGAGGCACAACCAGCTATGCCCTGCAGCCCATGGAGGTCCCCAGTGGAATGGAGCAGCCCATAGAGGATCTGACACCGGAACAGGTGGATGCATCCAAAGGAGGCTGTAACATAGCAAGTCCATGACTTGGCTCCTGGCAGGAACTATGGACCCATGGAGGGATGAACCCACACTGGAGCAGGTCTGCTGCTAGGACTTGTGACCCCACAGGGGACCCACCCTGGAGCAGGCAATTCCTGAAGGATTGCACCACATGGAAAGGACCTCCATGAGAAAAGCGTGTGAAGAACTGCAGCCCTTATGAAAGACTCACACTGGACAAGTTCATGGACAGTCTCCCATGGAACAGACCCCATGCTGGAGCAGGGGAACAGTATAAGTAGTCTTCCCCTTGAGGAACAAAAGTGGCAGAGGCAATGTGATGACCTTACAGCAATCCTCATTTCCTTCCTCCCCTGCCTTGCTGGCCATAGTCATGTAGAGAATTTGGGAATAGAGTTAAGCACAAGAAAAAGGGAGTGGTAGGGGACAGGTGTTTTTAAGATTTGGGTTTTATTTCTCAATATTCTACTCTGATTTGACTGGTAATAAATGCAATTAATTTTCCCCAAGTCAAGTCTGTTTCGCCTATGACAGTAATTGGTGAGTGATGTTTTCCTGTCCATTTCTTGGTCCATGACCCTTTAATTTTATTTTCTCTCCTCTGTTCATTTGAAAATGGGGAGGAATAGAGCAGTTTTGGTGGGCATTTGGCATCCAGACAGGTTAAATACATCACATCACTTTAACATTTCAATTATGTAATGATTTAGACAGCAGTTATTGTCAGAGACATCACTTTTTCATGTGAAAGGAATCCATATTCCACTCCTGTCTCTATGAAATAATTTCTGTCCTTTGGTTAGAAATGATTCCTGATAAACTCATACATTGAGGGTCAATTCTTGCCCATAGGAAGATGTCAGCTTATCCAATACACAGGTTGTACTTGCAATCTCATCCTACTGCATGTTAGAGCTTTTATCCCACTTTCACAGTTCCTTTAGAGGTGTCAAACTCATTCTCTTTGATTAGCTCTTGCTGTCTTTGACATACAAGACTGCATGACAGGATTTATGCCATACTGCAACAAGTACAGGTCCTGAATAAGCTGTAAGATTCGATAAAAAATAAAGTGCAATTTTCAGGTAACTATACAGTAAACACATACTTTATACTGCAATGAAATAACTATTGACATGATCAGAAAATTGCCTTTATTTTCACTATCCCCTTTCCTTACACTTTAGTCACAAACAAAAAGGCAGCAATGTGCACTTGCAGCCCAGAAAGTCAAATGTATTCAGAGCTGTGTCAAAAGAAACAAGGCCAGAAGAGTGAGGGAGGTGATTCTCCTCCTCTACTCTCATGAGACCCCACCTGGAGTGCTGAATCCAGGTCTGAAGTCCCCAGCATAAGAAGGATATGGATCTATTTGGGTAACTCCAGAGAAGAGCCAGGAAGATGATCAAAGGGCAGAAGCATCTCACCCATGAGGACAGGCTGAGAGTTGAAGCTGCTCATCTTTGCAGAAGAGAAGGCTCCAGGGATATGTCATTGCGATCTTCTGGTACCTGAAGGGAACCTACAAGAAAGATGGAGAGGGATTATTTACAGGGTTATGCAGTTACACGACAAAGGGAAATGTCTTCAAACTGGAAGAGGGCATGTTTAGATTAGATAACAGCAAGAAATTCTTCACTGCAAGGTTGGTGAGGCACTGGAACAGGTTCCCCAGAAAAGTTGCGGATGCTCCATCCCTGGAAATGTTCAAGGCCAGACTGGATGTGGTTTTGAGAAACCTGGTCTTTGAAAGGTGTCCCTGCCCATGGCAGGAGAGTTGGAACTAGATGATCTCCAAGGTCTCTTCTAATCCAAGGCATTCTATGATTTGCAAGTTTATAAAAGAGGACATCCCAGGTCTTGAACCCTTAGCAAGGAAAAAATCCCCAGGGTAGTAAGTCAGGTTGACAGATGTGTCCTTTCAGAACCCACATCTGTACAGATGGGCCCACATCTGCATTCACCACTTTCTCATGGTGCATGGTGTGTTGCAGGTTCTGCTAACCCTGATGATTTCTCAGACCTGGTTTTCTCCTTCTGACCTGTCACAAGGGCACTTAAAATATTCTGAAATCGCAGATCTGTAAATGCAGAAAATGAGGAGAAGACGACGGATAGATACTTACCTTTTGCCTTCTCAACTTCATTTAATAATCTGTTACACTCTGCCATATCTATTTTTACTTATTACAATAAATCTTGGCTGAACAGTAAGAGCATTTGAAATTCTATACAATAATTTTTTTCTTGTACACTTACAGTTATTTGGTTTTCTTTCTAGGTCCTCTGAAGTTTTGGTAGTTTTTTAGTCATATCAGGATTATAACTAAAACTTTGTGATAGATTTCTGTAAAAAATTGAATATTTTGGAGGTAATTTGTTAATTTTTTAAAATATTTTAGACAGCGTGTCTTTACTGAACAAAAGCTTTTTTAGCATAGTGTTGTAGTTTAGCTGTGATTGGACAATTTGTAATTATCTCCAAAATCCCAGGGCGATTCGGGTTTCCAATACGGGTGCGCTGTGTGATGAGGGCAATCCATTTGCTCCATGTGGCGTCGGTGGCGTGGTGGGTGGAGGGAACCTTTCCTTTGAACATCCACCCCAGCACCGGTAGTCGGGGTGCCAGGAGGAGTTGTGCTTCCGTGCCAATCACCTCTGAGGCAGCTTGGACTCCTTCACAGGCTGCTAAAATTTCCTTCTCCGTGGGAGTGTAGTTGGCTTCGGACCCTCTGTAGCTTCGGCTCCAGAATCCCAGCGGTCGGCTTCGAGTCTCCCCAGGCACCTTCTGCCAAAGGCTCCAGGATAAGCCTTTGTTCCCGGCTGCAGAGTAAAGCACATTCCTCACCTCTGGTCCCGTCCTGACTGGGCCAAGGGCTACTGCATGAGCGATCTCCTGCTTGATCTGGGCAAAGGCTTGCTGCTGTTCAGGGCCCCACTGGAAATCGTTCTTCTTGCGGGTAACCAGGTAGAGAGGGCTCACAATTTGACTGTACTCAGGGATGTGCATTCTCCAAAAGCCTATGGCACCTAGGAAAGCTTGTGTTTCCTTCTTGTTGGTTGGGGGAGACATTGAGGTGATCTTATTGATGACATCAGTGGGAATCTGACGCCGTCCATCTTGCCACTTCACCCCCAGGAACTGGATCTCTCGGGCAGGTCCTTTGACTTTGCTCGTCTTGATGGCAAAACCGGCTTCCAGCAGAATCTGAATGATCTTCTTTCTCAAACACCTCTGTTGCAGTGTTCCCCCACACAATGATGTAGTGAATCTGCCAGGCCTCCCCATACTTGTACTTGGACCACCGCCCCCCATACCAGAGGGGCTTCACCCGCTTGGCCTGCTTGATGGCAGCGCACGTCTCACAGTCATGGATGACCTGAGAAATGCTGTCCATGGTTAGATCCACCCCTCGGTCTCGAGCCCACTTATAGGTGGCATCTCTGCTCTGATGGCCTGAGTCATCATGGGCCCATAGAGCTAGAAATAACTCTCCCTTGTGTTCCCAATCTAAGTCCATCTTTGACACCTCTATCTTTGCAGCCTGATCTACCTGATTGTTGTTTCGGTGCTTAATATTTCTGTCTAGTTTCAGACTGAAACCATGACACATAGAAACTCCTAAAGAAGGCTGGAATCATTGTATGTCAGCATAAAGGCATGAAGTTTCTACAAACTCCAGGACATTCTCCTGCTCTCCTTTCTCGCCTTTGACCAACTGTTGTCTATGTTTGCTTATGTGTTTGTTTGCTTTAGAAGTAGTTGTTAATCTGCAATCTGAAAGTCTACCCTATCACCTGAATTTATGGCTTTATTATTCTCTATGGTTCTTTCTCTTTGAATGAAGTAGTTGAGACATTATTTGGCAAATCATTACCATTTCAGAGTTTTCAGTTTATAGGTTAAAATCAAACTATGAATAGCATAGTGTGTCATATCTCATCTCTTGGAGGATCTCTATTAGCATCAATGGCTTGATGCATTAGGCAATGGATGACTGAGTTATTTTCGATTGCTTTTTCTTGATGTATCTGAAAACAGCTTTCTTTTTTTCCCTCCAATATGAAATAGATTCATTAAACTTCAACAAAGACAAACAAAAACAAAAGTGAAAAACTCAAGGTCACGAACAACAAAAATAAACATTAAAAACTCTAGCATTCAGAAGTTCTTTTGATCTGTCAAGTGTTCCTCAATATCCTCAAGGTTTTAAGTGATTGTTTCATTCACTGCCTCATGATCTAGAGGATTCCTGGCTATCCCCATTGCCTTTATCCACTTGAAATAATCTTCCTTTGTAAGTACCCCACTGGTCCCATGGTTTTGTCTGCGCATCTTTGGAACATTTCCATTATTAAATTATCTACAATCCATGATCTATTATCAAATAAGTGCTGCTTTACTGAATCCAAAGCAACCCTATAGGCACAAAAACTTATTAGCATAGCAGTGTGCTTGTAAAAGGTGACAGATGGGAAAGACAGCTACAAGGACAGTGCTGGACCCTACTAACCCACAAGAGATTGAATCCATCAATCAGAAAAAAAACATGGTAACAGTGTAAAGAGGGAAGAAGAGAAGATATCTCTCCCAGCCTATTTTATCAGGTCTTTTTTCTCTTGTCTCTCTCATGCTTTTATTTCCATGCAAAGGGAGGATGGGACATATTGTCTCTGTCCTTCTCATGGAAACGTTTTGTTAATTTGTGATTTAAACTCTTTCTGAATTGATTGGTAAATCTAGCATCAAGCATATAATCTTTTCCTGCAATTTAATTTATTCTCAGATAATGTCCCAATCCTAATCAATCAATGTATCTGCGCAGGGTAACACCTACTCCTTGGGACGGTCCTTTAAGTTTCAGTGGGATTTAGAAGCTCTAGTAGCACTGATGCAGACTTGAAATCTTGGAGCAAGATTTTATTAAATCTAATAAATTAAAATAAAAATGCAAAAGTAACAATAGATGTAAGTATTAAAGTATCTAAATTGTATAAAAAATAATCGGAAAACATAATAAATAATATGTCATAACAAAAAGTTATTATTCAGTCCCCTTTGTTCTCTTGCTTTCTCTGAGCAGGTGCATGGGAAAAGTGAAGAAGTCACTTTATTTAAAGCTGAAATTCATTAAACAATTAATTATTCAACTAGAACAAGCTTCTTTTTTACCTTCAAGGATTAAATAGAAAAATTACAGCTTAGTTTTACAAAACAGGAATAAAGGATACAACTTATTTCTAAGTATTAAATAACACCCTCGGTTTCTGATAATTTTGGTAAACTTCTAAAATGCTTAAAGGAAAGTTTAATATGTCATCCCTACAATGAAAAATCTTCAACCTAGCTTTTTGCTATTTATTTTCCCTTCCATTTATTTAAATATATCTTTTTAAAAGGGAGCATTCAGGTATCTTTGGTGAATGTGATTTATACTAAATCCATCACATTGCATATTTTTCATTGCCACTTTTCAAATGCCAAAATTATTTAAAATTATGTTGTTCCAATGCCATGGAAGTTCCTTCTCCTCCTTTCAGGGTAAAAAAAATAGTGTTTGGAATTAAAGAAACAATTGAAAACTTCAGTCATAATTTCTACACTGAAGGATAATATGCAGATTTATAGAAAGCACTAAAAATTGGGAAAGAAGCTGTATGATTACTCCATCACTATTCCTCATATTTCCAACACATCTATCATTCAAAAATATGGACTGCAGAAAAATTATTTACTATTTACCACAACAATTCAATGATACAGTTATGTGTCCAGTAGTCTTGCTCTCAGCCTCAAATCATACCATATTCAATAGAGTTTATTGTTCCTAATTTATGGAGTCTGACACAACTCCACAGCCTTTGGGTCAGTTTGAGTGATAATCATACACAGAGAAATTAATATTTTAACAAGTTCTCTATATTGGAATTTAAAATACATAGCAAAGAGCTGATCAAGTGTTCAGCAAAGAAGATAAAACTGTAAGAGCAAATTACATACTTGGACTCTGAGCACTTGGAGTTGAAAATTAAAAGAGTGCCTCTGTTCTTTAATTTCAGAGTGTTTGGAAGACATGGAATGTGTTGACCAGACTTTGAGCACATGTTTCAAATCTACTTCTAGGGCTACTTCTCAAATTATGAATAATACTATTTGTTTGAGACTTTGATACCCAGACTCGCTTTTAAATAATATAGCAAGCAATTAATGCTCAGAAGCCAATTAAAATCTTTGAATAGTTGCAACATTATTCTCAGCAGAGAAATGCACTCATATCACAATCCCATGCAGATTGAATTTATTAGACATCATAGTGTACTTGCTTAGTGAGTCACATGTATCCTACCTCTGCTCTTATACACAGGAGCTGTCCTAACTTCCCTGGTTTCCTGGAGTCTCTACTGTTCAGTCCAGTTCTAACAATAAAGTTAGGGAACATTATTTCTTTCCTCTGTTCTTAGAATGGAGTCATAGAATTGCTTAGGTGGAAAAGACTTTAGGAATGAGTCCAGCTATTAACTGAGCACCATGTTCACCACTTGGTCTATAAGTACCGCATCCACATGTTTTTTGATGGCTGGTAATTTCCATTTACTTGGCACCTGGTGGTGACTGACCACTTCCCTGCAGCCTCTTACGATGCCTGAACACCTTTTCTGTGATGAAATGTTTCTTCATATCCAATCTAAACCTCTCCTGGTGCAACTTGTGAGGATTTCCCTTGTCCTGCCACTTCACCTGAGAGAAGAGACTGAGCCCCACCTTGCTATGATGCCTAAAGAGGAACCTCCTTTCAGGTATTGCAGAGAGCAATAATATCTGAGGCCCCTTTTCTCCAGGCAAAAAAACCTCAGCAGTCTCAGCCCCTCCTCATAAGTCTTGTGCCCTAGTCATTTTAGCTTGGAAATCATTTTCCCTATGGAAATGAAGCTTATGCAGAAATATATATTTCTATTGTCACTAGTAACTTTTCAATCTTTCAAACAGATAAATACAGAATTGAATGCAGAACAGAAACATCAAAAATGCTAAATTTTTACAATTTTAGTTAAGCGTTGACAGCATGCCTAGGGGACACATTCTGCCAGTATTCCTCTTGAGAGAAAATCAAAGAGCTCAAAAGGCTTTGTTTTGTTCTATTTATGTCAATTAATCATTGTAAATAAATCCAGACTGGCATCAGCAGTAAGGACAGGCCAGACCTGTGTGAACCACCTGTGTGATGCCTCATATGTGAATCACAGAACATGGAAGAGGGACTGGAAACTGTATGAGAGTGGACAGGAGCAGCTATAGTCCAAGGAGAGGAAAATGAACACTTGTTAGGTTAAAGGAGTTACTGAGGACATGGGAGTGACATGGCACACTGTGAAGGGCATTGGAGATAAAAGGAATCTCAGATTATTGAAATGATCACTCTAAGATACCTAACATGACCCCCAGGTATTTTTAGGAGTAGAGTCTCACTGTAGGGAGAAAGAATACAATTCTATACAGGCTGAATTAGGATTCATTAATGTGACTTTTGACTGTTGATATAGTTGATATAATTTCTTATTCAGAGAAAGAAAGTAGGAATAACTAGTGGACAGGGGAGAGTCTCTGACAGTGTTCTAGAAGGAAAGCTTTATTTTCCTAATTAATTTTCAAGATGCTCAAACCATATCAAGCTATGTCCCTTATTCACTATTAAGCACATTTTGTGTTTCTTAATAGGTAAAGAAATAGAATTGACTCCAGTAAAGAAAATTTCAAATGGTGTAGGTTCTTTTGTTATTTCTAGTTCCTCACACTCCTTTTTATGCCTTTTTTTTTATGGAGGAATTCATATGGACTTATCTCCTACAGTAATTCATGATCTTAGGGCCTTAGGTCTCCTACTGTCTATTGAATGTAATAACTCTCAGATGACCTCCATCAAATATATTCAATAATATTTATATTCTGGGTAGACTATTGTAGGTGTGAACCAAAAATCAATGTCTTATACTTTAATCAAGGTTCTGCAATTATGAAATTAGATTAAGATGAAAAAATATGCTCACTTTTATGCGAAATTTTACTTTGACAGATGGTCTGCACATCTTTGGAATGCTTTACAACTTCCCAGTTTCGCAACATTTGAGTCATACCTGACTGTTGTATCTTGTGCAGTGCAAGCTGTTTATTGTATAGATTATATTGAAATGTTATGGGCATCTAGAGGAATTTTCACATACTATTTTATGCCCAATCCAACAGACAAATCACAGAAAGCTTTTTAGACGTGGGCATGTTTGTAGGCACTCGAGTCTCTGGCAAACAGCTCACTGCAGCTCTAGTTTAATCAGCTCATTCTTTGGCATTTACTTGCTGCTTTCTTGCCTGAAGGGCAAACACTATCTTAATGAAGCACACAAGGACAAATGACTTTTCCAGGCTGTGATTAATTTTCACAAGCTGACTTTAATCACTGGTTAATTAATAGAAGATTTGTTGATTTACAAAAAAAAGCAGTCATTATAGGCAGTATTATATCGATTTGTTTTTCATTAATTTAATGCAGTAACAAGCTTTTATTTAGAAATTAAATGTGTTGAAATTCCATATTAGAAAGAATGATAGTGTACTAGAAAAGAGTACAGCACCTATGTAGCTCGTTGGGTTTGCCTGCTCTAATCTTTTTAGATGAAACACATACCAATACTACTGTAGCTTGACTCTGTCACCCCCTCACCCACACTTGAAAAATGGGATTAAGATTTTTCTGCACTATTCACATCAATATTTTAATAATAAATGGTTAGTAGCAGTATATGACTTATACAACAGATATGCCAAAGATCACACAGAGATCAACATACAAATGAAATAATATGCCCTACCATGGTAGGAAAATAGATAATGCTTTTGCATTATTATGTCAGGAGCTGGAAATTGTTTAAGACCAAATTTTATAAACTGTGTTTAAAAACATAAGTTAAACTATTGATTTTTTCATGATACTATGGCAAAAATTGTAATGTAGTTTCTACAAAATACATAGTAATTGGTTTAAATCTGCTTAATGGGGCCCCATCATGATGTAACAGGTGAGACAAAAGCCAGAATCTGTGACAAGAGTTTAAAGGCAAACAAATTTAGATTAAAAGCAAAATGTTAACTTTTAACTGTTATGGGGTGATTAGTCTAGGAGACTGGATGATCTATCATCCACTTTCTTTAATGGAAAGATAATTGCTAGTCTAGAAGATTTAAAAAAAATTGTGAATTCAATGTGACCACAATGCAGGGAATGTTCTGGTGAGATGTCTGTAACAAAGAGGTCAGAATAAAGGAATTTCTGGTCTTTTCTGGAAACAGAATCTATTAATGTTGAAGCGCATTGAAGCTGCCTGACACATGACACCAAATATTTTGTCAGACTTCAGTAGTTAATAAAATCAAATGAGCATTGCTTATGATACTGATACAGATACATTTTATTATTGTTTATACTATATCAGATTATTTTAATAGACTTTCTATTCATCATTTTATGCTTATCCATTCTTTTCTGCACAGTAAAAAATCCATCTGTCATTGATAGAAGTCATACAGTACATATAGCACTGTAAGTGGAATTTATTCTCAAAATAATATTTTTCTTTTTCCCTTTGCAAACAAATATTCTCCTTTTACTTAGAAACAGTGGGGGAATTGTAAAATTACATGATTTTTACCTACACAGCTGGTCATGGTTTGGTGGGGTTTTTTTGTTTGTTTGCTTTTAATTAGCTGCAGAAAAATGTATAATTCACTAATATTTGGTGTACATGAAGTCCCATTCATTTTATGACACCTTAAAGTGTCACATTGTACAAAATGAGGTATTCAAGAAAAACAATTATGTAAATTCAATGTTTGCATGCTGAAGTCTGGGACAGTTTTGACTTTAGCTTTTGACTCTTCAGTCAGAGCAGATAATGCTCACTTGGTGACATTATACCTGGGATTCCTCTCCACAATACCACTTTTCTATCAATGGCAGCAGCAGGAGGCTGAAAATAGTAGTTTAACACATACTCTGCAATAGCAAATTTGAATAGCTTTTGTTAGAGGGAGCATTACACTTCCACTGGGCACTATGCACAATACTATTACATAATGAAGCATCAATTAAAATCCTATTAAAATAAGATGTTATCCTGTTGTCTTTTCAATGATGTTATCTTGGCACTTCATCTGCCTAATGTCATCAGTTAGCACAGAAGACCCAGTGACATTAAGGTTAATGTGCAACATGTTTATAATGTTCATTAGTGTGTCATAACATATGTCAAATATGAAACCTGATCATAGTGATGATGATGGACTCACAAAGGAATATACAAAGAATAAGAAAAATGTGAACTGACTCCAATCTGATTGTGTTGGCATTTAGTCAAGCATTGATACTTTAAACATCATCTAAGAACAAGGTAAATAAAACTGAAATTGGAGCTTGAAGAATCTCTGTGTAGAGATACGACAATAGACAAACATATTCAGGGCCTAACTTTGTTCTAGAGTCCTCAATCACACCACTAAATGCCAATGGATAACACTTTGTTACAGTCCTCCCACAATAATTCACTGCAAAGACATTTTTCATTACAATGTATAGTAAAAGTGGCATCAGGTGAATTTCGGAATCTACAATACAATGCCTAACTAATGATAACTACTGTGCAGTTTACATTTTCTGGATGTTTTCAAAATTATTCTGTTCTTACTGAGCTAACTGTTTGATTAAAGTATTGTTGGAGTAATTATTTAAAAGCACTGCAGACAAAATTCTCATTTTTCTATTTTCAAGACCACCTACAACTGAGATAAAAACTGAACTAAAAAGGCACATATGAGTTTAAAGTTGCTGTCACTTCTTCTATTTGTGTACATGACACATTGAAAAATAACTTGCTGTCTTACAGCAAGTCAAAAATAAATTTTTACACATTTCTCCAACAGCTATAATCAATCAAAACATAGATTTGTAGTCAAAAGATTAAGCTCTTGATACATTTGAATTTTTTTCTATTGTAATAAATCTTTCAGTAAAAAATGGATATCTCAGCATGGTCTTTGGTGAAAAACAATGTGGAAGACATCATTTAAACTGCTAACCAAAGTAAAGCTCAAATACCTTATCTAGTAACAGTATTTAAGTAGTTAAGATATAAATGTAAATATTTATATTTTTTAAAAATTCCATATGTTATGAAAAGAGATTCTATGCTGATAGGGAGTTCATTGTGAAAAACAGTATCTCCTAGATACATTTACTCATAAACAGGAGTGTCAGATTTATTTGGAATGTAACATTATCTAAACAAATCCAGATAGATTTTGCTCCTTTTTTCTCTGTTTTTTGGGTTGGTTTTTTTTGGCTTTTTTTTTTTGTTTGTTTTGTTTTGTTGTTGTTGTTTTTGTTGGTTGGTTGTTTTTTGCTTGTTTGTTTTCAGTTTGGTTGGTTGGTTTTGTTTTTTTTTTAAATCAATGAGTGAAAATTTTCATCTGTTATGGAATTATGAGTAAGAAAAGTGGATGTGATAAAATTGATAAAATTAGATCTGACAATGACTTTTTATTTAAATGAACTTAAACAGAATATTTAGAAAAATGCATGCAAAGAAGAGTCAATAGTATATTGTTAGTTCCTGCTCCCAAAGGAGTAGTGGCAAAATTCCCACTGTTTTACCTGGAGTAAAAGGAAAATATAAATGTGATGTCCGAATTCTAATTAATTCAATATTTTCAATGCCTTTAAACACTGTCTTTAAAATAAGACATAAAAAATTCCTGAAACAAGCCAGGCAAGACATTTTTAAGACCCTCATTTTTACTTATGAAACACTGAAGAAAGGAGCTTGGTAGGCAAAAGAAAAAGCCAAACCCCTGAATCTATCTGAACTCACTAGTAAAACTTTCATGGGCTTTTCTTTCTCAAATATCTCATCGGCTGGGATAAGTGTCTTCCTTACTAAGACCAGAAATTGGGAATATGATCTAACTGTACAAGTAATTAATATATGGGTTGATTTATCTCCTACTGAAATAGACATGAATTGCCTTGTTGAAGATTTCCTACGTTGCCATCTAGGGAGACAAGATTGATGGTCAACGCAAATTTGATATCCCATTTCCACGTAGAAATTATACAAATCCTACCTGATGGGGAAGATGAAACAGGAAAGCCTTATAAATATGATTGCCTAGCAAAAGATTTTGAGAATATAGAAACTATAAGCGAGATTGAAATAAAAGTAACCTTTGAAATACCAGGCCTTCATAATATGGTAATGTAAGGATTCTTATAGGCTGTATGTAAATGCTATAGGATTTGTATCTTGTACTAGATTGGTTAGTGAGAATTAGAATATTCAGCATGGAAGAAGATTTATGGCAGTGTAATGGGAACCTCTCTCTCTTCTCTTTGGGGCCTGCTCCGAGCTGCAGCTGGCAGCTCCCAGCAGGGCCCCTGCACCCGCGCCCTTTGCAGTAAACCACCACAAATTCCAAGACCTGGCTTCAGAGATCTCTCGTCTCCGTCCGTCCCGACCATCCTATCTACCGTCGCTCCTACTCCTACACTTTGTATTCTCAATAAGGTGAAATTTCCCCTAAGAAACAGATTTAGAGTTTCTGAAGATTTTCTGAAATCTACATCCTCGTTAAAAAGAATGTTTCACAAATATTTTGAGATTTTGAATACTTATACAAAACAAAAATATAACTTCAACAGCAATACATTTGTAACTGTCATAACTGAAATATCCACAGTACATGTACAAAACACACTCATGTTTTGTGTCAATAAAACCATTTCACAATTATTTTCAGAACCAAAAATCTGAGACTGTTGAGCACTACTACTCAAGGACATCAGAGCTGTTAATCTCGATGACGATATGCTGTTCAGGTTTCATTGTAGTTCAGCCAGTGATTTCTTGCTTTCTACAGGAAAATGTTATGATGCAATAACTGAAACAACACTAATCTGATTCTAAAATTTAACCTGCATCAAGAAATTCCTGCAATAAATAACATAATTCCAGGCATGAGAGAGGAAGTATGGATTTTAGGATACAGAGTACTATGAAATAATATTTTAAATTAGAGTTAATGAAGTAAACCCCTAAGAAACAACTGTAAATTACAGAAGAGAGAATTCTCCACCTGGCACCTCACAGTAACAGTGATCAGGAACTAACTTCAATCCTCTGGCAAGTGAAGGAGAAAGAAGAGCTCCCAAAGGCTTTGATAATTATCATTATCTTTTTTAATACATAATCATCTGGAGTTTGTGCCAGTAAACATTCATCACCCATCTGTGGCCATGCACAGAAGTTATCACAGTCTAAAAACTGGTGCAATACACTACCGGCTGTGTGACAGCTGGTTGGAAGACAGACTGCAGGAAAATCTGTGATAAGAGGATGAAACCCAGAAGTTCAACCTACAAAACTTCCCTAAGCTGTTCTGTAACTTGCCATGGCAGATCAATGAACTTACTTGCAATGAACTGACTTTCCACCAGGCTTAGCATTTTGTTAAACAGAGTGACCTCTAGGAATTTAAGGCTGTGGATTCTCAGATCATTAATGAATCACAAATCTAAATATAATTTTGTTTATTTAAAGGAAAACATGATTACAGTTGTCATATTGATTATACATGCTTAAAATGCATTCTTATTAGACCATAACGTACGTGAAAAACTTTATTTTTGCCAAAAAAGAAATTAAAACTGGGATGAATTCTGAATCCATGTTTTGAACAAATGCATCAGCAATTTCAAAGAAACATTTAAACATAGTATTGCCCTGACCAACCTGATCTAGGGGATGGCATCCCTGCCTATGATAGCAAGGTTGGAACTAGATGATTTAACATCCCTTCCAATCCAAACCACTCTATGATAGCAAGAAAATAGTCAGATCTCCTGGTAGGCCTGCTCCATATACACAAAAAGACAACTTCCAGGAATGAAATCTTCATAGATTTTGTGAATTCAATTTAAAAAAATTATTATTATATTTGGCATTCATTATCATTAACCTGAACTATTCTCTTCCTGGACTTCTTTCATCCACTACAGAGACAGTACACTACAGAGTTCCTGCAAGGCAAGACAACACAAAATACCAATTGAGCTTTATGTGGTCTGAACCACATTTTTGGTGGAACAAAAATCTTCCTTTTGTCTACAGACAGAGCCAAAGCAGCACACCAATATCTGGAAATGTTTCTTGTCTGCTCTCCCTCCTCTGAGTATGTGGACCTGAGTAGCCACCAGAAGATTCATGGCAGCAGGAATGAACACAGAAATGCCACCATCTGCAGCCCACCTTAGGACAAAGTTCAGTCACAAATTGTGTTTTTGGTGACAATTCAGATGCAGAGGTCAACAGTACTTACAGATGTAGAAGCTGTAGTTCATTTGCAGGATCAAAGTTCAAACCAGAGGGAACTACATAGAGTAACAAAAACAAGTGAAACACCCAGAACTGAAAGGATCAAAGGGAAGCAGGAGGGCAGCAGAAGCCCCACTCTCGGTGCATGTTTCCAAAGTGCTTTTCTTCATGACTGTTTACTCAGTGGGCCATGCCAACAAACAAATGTGGAACCTCAGCTGTGGTGTGATCTCATCAATGTTCATACAACAGTTCTACTATCACCATTTGGTATTTTGAAACTCTAGTTTGAATGTTTTAGTGTTATTACACTTAAATTCTGAGCATAGGATGTATTTCTTTCCACCACCTTAATATCCATTAAACACTTGCCAATAATATAAGCATGAAAATATATTAATTTTCCCTCTAGCAGAAACAGCTGTTTGACCCAACAGTGAGCCGATTTAATATTCGAGGCAAATGATCCATTTGAAGTCAGTAGGATATAAGTCAGCTCAAGATTTTTCAACTTGTCTGCATCACTTTTATAAACAATGACCACTTCCGTGAGGTTTACAGCTTTGGAGAACCAAAGTTCACACTGGCCTGAAAACTGTGAACTGACACCATCAATATCACAAAGAAAGCGACCTGTTCACTAACTGCTGTCTGAAAAATCCCTGCAGAATTAACCATAAAGATTCATGACTGCTCTGAAAAAAAATATGTCTTGGCAGTTCTTCTAGACCAAGAATGTCTCCCTTAGGTTCTTCAATTTCTTAATCTGTCACTTTTAAAGAGTTTTAGGTAAATCAGTGGGTAATGGTTTTGTTTGAAAAATATAAACCACCAAACATTATTTTTGTTTTGTTTTATGAGAATTTAGACTTTACCATCTCCATCTC
>WAAG01082849.1:3348-51911 GCA_013390105.1 Tichodroma muraria
GAGGAGGGGAGGAAAGAGCACAATGCTCTGAACTTCATAAAGCTTCCCCGTAATCCATCATGAAAATTGGAGGATCATGAGGGATATCAGTTAATTTAGCTAGAGTTCAGATGAGTTTGTTTTTCCTAGAGAAGAATTTTTACAGCATCCATTAGGGATTTCTAAATTATTTTCAGCGAAGGAGATCACGGAGGTTCCCGTTCCCTTCTCGAGAGCCAGCAAAACAAACAAACAGCAAAATTCACTTTGCCTCAAACAATTTGCAAACTATAAACAAGTGCAGAAATCAGCAAACAGATTCAGCAAACAGGCTGGGGAAGCATAAAGTAACAGCCAGACAGTTATGGCCAGCATGAGATTATTACAATCAACAATCTAAATTATTATTGTACATCCCTAAGTAGCCTATTCTGGCAGCTCCATAATGTATGTAACGCACTGTACCTTCTGCTGCTCCACATCTTTGTAATTGGTTGCCAGTAATTTCTGTTTTCATCGCAGTATTTGGTGCATTTTTGATTGGTTCTTCTGCTGAATGCAGGCAACAGATAAGATTTACACTCACAGCACTTGAATGCTTGCAGTTGCAAGCAACTTGCAGTTGCCTGGCTTCTGCAGAATGTTTAAATTCCAGCAGTTGAAAAATAATCTTAAGTTTAAAATAAGTAAGATACAATTAAAATAGCTTAATTGACCATCAAAAAGCTTAACTTCAAAGGAATTAAAACCCTCTCTAAGATATATTGTCACCTCACAGTCCATTTGCTATAATTTGAGCACTCTTATCAATGGAGAATCTTAACAAAGGCTTCATGGACATAAGAGATGATTAAAAATAGAAGATCAAAGCACACAAACAAATCCTGTTAACGTATTCTAGCGAACAGGGATTGTTTTATAACTAAATATGAAGCCAACTCAAACAAATATTTGGAAACAGTGAAGACGGATCCCATTGTAGCTTTTGGCATGGTGTGCTTTATATATTATGAAGACATTTTTGTCCTGTTGCCACTGCTTTGACCAGAAGCCACATGTGTGGATCATCATTGCACCTCCCTTCTCTCCCACCAGCATTTTCCTTTCTCAATGACCTGCTTCAAGACAACCAGGAGCTAAATTCAATAAAGAAGCAGTGAGCTTCTTTGAAAATACTGCATCAGACCCCTCAGGTCAGCATCAATACATGGAGTGCCTGCTGGGAAGAGGGACAACTTGATCATCTCCATATTCCACAGAGGAGTACCAGTCATTTGGGGGGTTTAAAAAAGTTTCTCATGCTGTTCAAGAGGCAGAATTTGCACTATGGGGTTTTGTAAATCCTTTTGCCACTAATGGTACTGCTATTAAACAAACCTTTTGAGGTAGCATGTGAAGGCTGTGACTAATTTGCCTTTGCCCATGGTTAAGCAATACAAACTGCTTCCCTGGACTCAAAATAATAGACTGAAATATTCCCATTTCCTGCAGATGAGTGAAAATAAACAGATCCAATCTGAGTTGAAAGAATGTAAGTAGAACAGGCCTTCATTTGTAAGGGAAAATAAACTTTGCTGATCCCGTAGGCCTGGAACTATAAACAGCATCCTTTTTCTCCCAGGGCAGTGTATAATGTGAGTGCATGGTTTGAACATCCTCAAAATAAACAGCTAATCACCCTTTCTGGCCTAATTAGGTTATGTTCTGGCCGCTGGCTCTAGGTCTCCTGTGAAGTGGCATCGAGGGAAGCCCTGCTCCTCTCCCAAGAAAGAGAGCTTGTCCAACTCTCTCTTTGTTAGTTAACATTTGCTCCTTGAGGATATCCAGCTCAGGAATCTTCCTTGAAAGCCTGGCAGATCCAAGGGCAAGAATATTCTCATCACTTTCCACCAAGAACAAGGGTAACCTTTTCTTCCTCTCTCTGCTTATTGCACAGTTGCAATGGGAGAATGAGCAAATAATATTTGTTATTATTTGTGAATTTTTTTCCTGCATTTGG
This sequence comes from Tichodroma muraria, assembly GCA_013390105.1. NCBI lineage: Eukaryota > Metazoa > Chordata > Aves > Passeriformes > Sittidae > Tichodroma > Tichodroma muraria. The sequence goes on from WAAG01082849.1 coordinate 5,327, forward strand.
AGTGTCTGCCTGTTCAGTGTGTATCAGCAAGTTGTAACTGGTTAGATTTTTTGCGTGGACATTCAATTCACTCTTTGCAGAAAGGTGATTTGTCCTCAGTACAGCCGTGAGTGTCTACTGTGAATGGTAACTAAACAATCCATAAGGATTGCATGGGGCCACCGTTACTATTTCTACAGTGTTGCAGACAAGGGGCTGGAGCACAGATGTGTTGTAAGGCCTGCCCAAGCTGACACTTTGCAAGGAAAGACCCAAGAGCTCAGAAGTTGCTGGGTGAAGCTCATAGGCTGGATCCTACACCTTAACGGGGCTGCAGCGAGTGCTGGTGCACTTCAGGTGCTGCCTGCGATTAGTTAATTTACAATTAATACTGGGAAAAATCAGTAGCAAAGGCCAAGTGGACTTTTAGGCTCTGATTTATCAAGGCTTTCTGGGCTGCAGCATAGGGCCTGCAAGAGGAGAAAGATCTGACCAGATTCAGAACATTTCGATGTTTGCACTTTTCTAGATTTCTCTGTGCATATGCTTAGATCTTGAAATATGTTCCCATTTTTCATTGCTCTTTTAAAACAGTTGTTCTTCTGGTATCAAAACCAGACCATCCTACCTTTAATCCCCCTTTCAAAATTTATTTTCATCTTTAGAACAGCTAAAGGTGCTCTGAGGACTGTTTAAACTGTAATTCTTGAGGTGCTACTTTCCTCTCTTCTCCTTTCTGATGAGACCTGCAGTGCTGCTGAGGATGCCAGCAGGGCCCACCTTTCCCAAGCTGTCCATAGGTGGGAATCAGCCTGGCCATGGCCAGTTTCCCTTCTTGGCCCCACTTCAATGCTCAGTGAGTGCAGGAAGCACTAGTGCTGGTTCTAAAGGCACACACCCGTTTTCAGTGCCCTTTCTCCAAACTGAGAAGTGCTTAGCACAAACTCACATCTATATCCTCTCACAGTTTTTCTTGCCTGTGACTTCCTTTTAGGAAGTGCAAACGGAGGAAGATAAAAACAGCTGAGCAAAGGCGTTTCTGAGCCACAGGCCTTGAATTTGCTAGGAATGCCAGGTGAGACACTGATGTTGTGCTGTGTTTTCACTGACGTGAAGCATCCTTTCCCCCCTCCCCAAATGTGTTTCCCCACTTTCACAAGGAGCTGTGTCTCCACCTGCAGCTGGGACCGGCTGCAGGGCACTGCTGGTGTCTCAGGCAGTGATGGAAAGGGAGATGAGACTGTGACAAGCCCATGGTGAGGACTCTGGTGGGAGGGGACACGTGTGCTCAGTGCAGCAGAGACAAGGATGCAGCAGCACCAAGAGAGTTCACAGTTTAACAGACATATTTCACACTGTCACAGCATCTTCACAGGAGCTCAGCTCCCAGATCAGGTATCTCAGCAAGTGACAGACTGCACGGAGGGGCTGTGGCAGGGAGGCCTCTCCCCTCGAGCCACGCTCTCAAAAATCTTGATGACGGATGCAAATCACGTAGAACCAAATTAAGAAAAGTATATTTAGGCACCTAGAGCAGTAAAGAGGCACTTAATAGGATTTTCAAAAGTGTATAAGCAGATTAAGCATCCAGTTCCTGTTGAAATCAATGTGGATGAAGCCTTTAAAAAAAAATAAATATATATCTTGACGTATCTCAGCAGTGTTACAGCCTGGGTGCATTGCAGGGGGTGGTGAGTGGGCTCAGAGATAAGCCCTTACAAATAACAGGGCTCTCTGGTTGTATCAAGTCTCCAAAACCATGGGAGCAAGTTCTTAAGATCCCACAGAAGCTGAATTACACAGGCCTGTGGGAATAAAAGAGCAAGGCCTGGAGGGAGAGGTAATGATCTTTGTGTGCCTGCCAGAGAAGGGGCAGCACTTCTGCAGAGACAGAGGCAGGAAGTAACACAAAACCAAGGAGACAGAGCAATCACTGGATCTTTGCTCAAGAAAAGGGCTTGCAACACCTTTTTTTTTTGGTTACAGAATTGGCCAAGAGGGGCTAGGTGAAGAACACGCTGGTTGTTCGATCTTGACAGGGAAGCAGCACTTTTGCAGTCCTCGTAAATAAATGTATTTGACCCAAAGAAACATCTTCTGTAGCCAGTTTCTCCCCTGGGTAGAAAGTACTTGTCAGGACCTGGATTTTGCCTCGTCCTGTGATTTATACATGGAGTATAATACTGTAAAGTCAGTTCCCTGCCTTCTCTGAAATGCAGCTCCAGGTCTGTCGAGCTGAAATCAGTCCTTTTTTGCTTTACTGAGCAGGAGTGATGATATACACGTTGAGGACTTCGAGGCACTGTGGAAACTGGGGCCAATTAGCTGCTACCCGAGGGCAGTAGCTCCCAGATCTGGGATATCAGACAACTGCAAACCTACAGAACTGCTAACAGATCACTCATTATTCTCCTCCGGAGGCTTTTAATTGGGGGATTAACACATGGTATTTTTTGTGAGTGTCCTCAGAACATTTATCTTCTTCTATGGCATGTCAGTCCCTCAGGGAGGACTATTTGAGAAGCAACCATTGCTAGAGGTGACAGGGAGGAGTTACCTCCTCTGAAATCCCTGTTGACATGAGTGGCTGATGCAGACAGTAGGCAAAAGATAGGCTTGCCATAGCTGCATTCCCAAGCATATGAATAACACTGAATAAATGCAGCAATCTCAGGTACCTTATGGGCTGCTGACTCCAGCCTCGTGCCACTGGTTTCCAAACTGAACTTGGCCACAAACCTCTGCTACAAGGGAGACTAAAGGAAATGACAAGCTGGAGAGTTCAGAATGGTCATTAATGTGAAATATGCTACAAGAGTCAGGCAAGAGAAAGAGATGATACATGGGTCGACAGACAAGATTCAGCTGGGGAAATCTGAGCTGGGGCCAAGAAACCTGAAGGTAGGGGAGGAAAACTTCCCTGTGTTACATCTTAGCTGATCGACACCGTTTAATACCAGTAGGGACAAGTGGCTAGATGCTGCTGGGAAAAAAGGAATTTCTTAGGGCTGCTCTCCTTTCGGATTGCTAACCCCTTTCCTATAAAAGTGAGACCCTTCTGACTGGTGAAATATCTGATTCACTGTATTTCTTTGCCCACCTGGAAAGAAAGCAGGAAGGAACTTTAGTAGGCACTGCATGCCTATATTTACTTTTAATATTTTCTCTGGGTTTTAAGTGCTGAATTATTAGTGTTATGTTAATAAAATCCATTTAGGCTCACAGAACAGTCTTTCATTTAAAGAGAAGTGATTCTGGCAATTTGCCAGCAGGCTAGCAGGATATTAATCAGACAATACCTAGGGACCAACACAACTATATTGCTTTTAATCTTTTGACCAGCAAAGAAAACAGGAAGAAATCCATTTCCCTCCTTTCTTTGCTCAATGGGATAACCAGCTGGTACAGACGAGCTGCAGCTCAGCTCAATTTGGGAGTAAATATTTGGATTTTAGCTGGATAAATGGGAGAGCAGTGCAACTCCCATGCAGCCAGGTGCCTTTCATGGTCACGTTGGGGCCCCACAGGGTTTTGGCTCCTGGAGTCACATATTAATAGCAGAATGTCACCTTGCATCAGAAGAGTCCAGAGCTTTGCTCAGATGTGCCTGGAAAGGAAGAGTTTGTTTGATTGTGCCAGACAGTCATTTAAGGTGATTGTGGGGAGTGTTCAGGGCTGGATTTTCGGCCTCTACACTGACTGTGAGAGTGCAGAGCCAGGGAGGAGAGGAGGAGGCTTCCAAAGCAGGGACCACACCATGTCAGGGGACTTGGCCCTGCAATGTGTGAATATATTTTGTTTGTGTCTGGATACCAACAAACAGAGTAGAGCAAGAAATGTGTCATATTTTACTGTCCTCACAGAACTACCCTTTAAAGACAGTGGAAATGTCCTCCCTGAACCTGCAGCCAGTCCTTCAGTGTGTGTGTTCTGTGGAAACTTTTGGGGATCCTTTGGTGGGGTTTAGGCCTGAGCTGGTCTTGCCTTGTTTCTGTGTTCTGAGATGAAGAACAAAAATTAATCACCCAGATCTTTAAGGCAGATTCTGTATTTTTTACACAAGCCCTTCAGACCAGTAGCAGAAGACTGAAGAATGAAAACATTTTAACATCCTGGGACACTTACATGGGGACGAGTGGATCCGTTCTCCTGCTCGAGATCTCTCCCTGAGACTCCTGGTGGGGAGAATTCATCCCAGAGGTGCTCCTTCATTTCCCACAGGGACATAGCCCATCAAATCAGCACTGCCTGCTTGCTGTAAAAAATGGGGCCAGGGACCCAGAGCAAACTACTCCTCCTGAAGCTCTGAAAAAAGAGCAAACCCTCTAAAAAGAAAAAGCATAATTTAACTTCCTTTCCACATGATCGATTAAGAAGCTTCTACCTGGGGAAGAAAGGAAAAGTGGTTTTTTTTGTTAGCTTCATCCAGAGAGGAAAAAAATCTTTGAGGAATTTTCTGGCATGAGGCTCCTGTTAGGTTTCAGCCAGCTGAGCTGTTTTCAGAAGCACAGGAATGTAATTTCAGCAATAGTTGATCAACAGAAACAAAAGCAGTGAGGGTGTTGTGTTGCACAGAAGTCCTGGGTGAAAATCCATACATTGTGTCTAGGAACACGGATTTAACAAATGTGAATCTGGAAAGCTGAATTCCTGGAATCTGGCTCTGTCTTGAACGATGGAAAATTGGAGCCATTGCTGGATGGGGGATGGTGCTTTTCAACTCCAATTTCAGTCAATTGACTCAAACTCATCTGTAAAACTTTGGCACTGCTGACGAAAAAATTTAATTTCCCACGATTTTTTAAATTTATTGCTCAAAATGCTTAAGTCCTAAATTAGACATAAAGCTTTTGGTGTAAGCCAGCATAATCCTTTTACCATGGAATCATTCTGTTATATAGTATTTTGACCACTCTCTGAGTGTGTGAAATTGTTGTCTAAAATGCTTTACTTAATACTGATATTTGCCTGTTTTAGACAAATCTGTTAAAAATTTTGAGATGAAATTATGCCAGATAAAGCAACTTCCTCTTTAGTCCCTTAGGTGGGAAATTCTTGAGTTCTCCATAGTTTCAAAGTGCTTTTGAGATGACTGAAATTGTTCAGTGTCATGCTACAATGGCGTAATTTTTTTAGGGGCTAGTTAAATTATTTTCATGGGACAAAGAAGTCCCTTACACAGTGCTATATCTGCAAAAGAACACAAAAAAGTGTGCTCAGTTGTACTGGGATGATGGAATATATGAAAGAATTACTTATTCCTGCCTCTAGTAGGAAATGCATTGAGAATTCTGTGTGGGGAAACTTGGAGCCATTCTGCTGGAACTCATGGCTATGCAGTTCTGAGAAGTTACTGTTCTATGTTGTCTCCTAAGAGCAAAAATCCTTAAACGATCTGGCCCTCCATGTGATTTGCTTATACAGTAATTTTCTTCTCCTGAATGAAGCCAGGAAAGGGTTTCCTATTACATTTCAGGGAAGTTAAGTGATGTGCAGAGCAGATATGTCAAATAACAGAGTTCTAGTGTGTAGAAACCAAGTCAACATTAATAAAAGTTTGCTGTCTTTCTAAAATGATCTTATACATTAGTGTCAAATGCTCTAGGACTTATAATGCAAGAAGACGGGATGAATCCAAGGCAATGAAATGAAACTAATTAAAATGTCAGATAACACAAGTTTGGGTTGTTTGAAACAGACCTTTATGTAAGATAGTGAGATCTTCATCAGAGGGCCACAAACTTAACTTTTTAATAAGAAATATTCTTAATAATTTTTTACATCAAGTCTGGCCTCTGCTGCCTACAAATTTGGATTGATATATCAAAGTACATATTGCCTTTAATGTTCCTGTCAAACCTGAGCTGTGATGCATGGAGTTATTCCCTACTTGGAGGGATGATTCTGTGAAACTTAGCTAATAAAAACGTGACACAGCCGGTGACTGATGTCTGTTCTCTCCGGGTGTGTTAGCGTGGGACAAACACTGCATACACATTCTCTTCTTGACACTGAAGGATGAGACACATCAAGTAAAAAACATAATATATGCTCTAATGGTCTTGCAGTGACCTTCTCCTTGTCTTTCTGCCTCCTCACACACCCTTCTCACCTCTCCACTCTTTCCCTCTCTTCCCTTGCAGGCTCTGAGCCTACGATTTATCTTGCTGCTCTCTGCTGCCTCTGACTGCCTGTGTACAGGCCCTGGCAGGGTCTGGGCTTCCTCTGTGGGAGATCCCAGGCTGCTTTTTGCCAGCTTGGACCACGAGCAGACAAAGAAAAAAGCTTTTCCTAGTAAAATAAAGATCCACTTAAAAAATCAAAACAAACCTCAGCACCCAATCCAAATCCCAGTTCTAGCAACCTGGTAATTTGTCAGTGCCAGGCGTCAGCCCACTATTAGTCTTTTTCTGGATAGAGGTGACAGAGCTCTGTTGACAAGATGCAGGACTTATTTTGGGAGCTGGCACCTGGCTCCTGGCACGTCCCCCTACGGCTGTGTCACAGCTCCTCAGAGCTGCCTTTGGCTCTGTAGGGGCTGGAGCTGGAGTGGGCTTGGCACTCCCAGCCTGCCTGGGTGGGAGCCTCGCTCTTTGTTCCATCATTACATGTCCCTGCTGTCCCCAGGGCTGGCAGGAGGGGTGTCCCAGTGCTCACACCCGAGGAGCACGAGGCTCCTCACCCTTCCCCAGAGGGGCTGGAAGGTGCTTTGGTCTCTCTCTCTCTCTAAGCCTCCCTCTCCTCCTGCATCCCTCTGCTCCTATGCCCTCGAGCTGCTCCCCTTGTCCTTGCTCAGTGCCACAGTCAGGGCCACTGCACGTGTGTGCTTCTCCCCCTGGCCCTTCCTGCAAAAGGCCACAGCATCAGATCTGGGGCCTTCCTGCTCCCACTGCAAGAAAATATTTAGCATTTTAATATCTTTTCCACATTTTTAGAAGTGATTTATGTATGAACATACACAGTGCTTAGTAATCATTTCTCAGATGAATGTGGAATTTTTCTAAAATTAAACTATCATTCTTTTCACACTTGACTGTCATATCTTTCTTAATGCAAATCAGTCATTGACTAGAGACACCTACTGTAAGAAGCTATTTTAGCTGTCTGATCGGTTATAAATTGATTTTAGAAGTGAAGACCATTATGGGGAGATAAGCTGGGATTGGTAGGGAATGGAAAAAATAATTCAAAGGGGAAGTTTTTATTTGAATGTAAGTGACTATTTGCCTCTATGTCAGAGCAAAGGCTGTAATCCAGGGTTCCTATCTCTCTTTCCTCCTGGTTTAATTTTTAGACCACAAATCCTTCACCTGCTTTGGCCCTATACAATGCAGAGCCCTTGAGGACCAGAGACAGGTGCCCCAAGGAAAAGGCATTTCCCCTTTCAGTCTCCATTTTATACAGGGAACATTATCTCTGAAGGAGCCAGGCTACTCTTCTGCTCTGAAGCAAGTCCCTCAGCGCAGGAATGAGAAGGAATCCATTATGGTTAGTTTCAGAGAAACCTCTCTTCCCCGCAGTATTTCCTCCTGCTGTGCTTCAAGTGCTCTTCAGAGGGAATATTCACATTTTCCAGGCAAAGAAAATGGCTTCGCTATCACAGTAGTGGTCTGCAAAAAGTGAGAGCAAAGCAAAGGAAGTTCACTGGATGCAACTTGGGAAGTTGGGAAAGATGAGAACTGTTTTCTGGTTTTCTTTTTTCAGCTCTTTATTCTTCAGGGCCAGCTCTGATGTTGTCTACTGGGGCTTGAACAAGGAGCTTAATTTTTAAGGCATGACTTTTCTCTTTGCATTTTTTTATTTATTTTCTGTTACTTGCACTGCCAGTTCTTTGTATATAATTAAAAGTATGCAAACAGTGGCTGAGTTTTTAAATGAATTCAGTTTGAGGGAACATGCTTACCAGCTTCAAGGCTGGCATGCTGTGTCTGTAGGAACAATTGTTATCCTGGCAGGAGTTTTGGGATTCGGTTTTGAAACCACAAGAAAAAACCCATTGAGAGCAACTTCTACTACCTACAAGTACTTCTGCACTTTCCAGGTTTGTTAAGACATTTTGTTTTTTCTCCTAGCAAATTACTGTGCACCACTATTCAGATTTTGATTATGTTTGATCAATCCACTTTGTCAAAGCTTCTGAACACTGTTAGTCAAATGTATTTGAATAAACAAATGCATGTAACAGTTGCAGCAGGTTTATAGATATTCATAGAGCAGAAAAACAACCTAATAAATCACATCAATTACAAATTGCCTGTTCCTTGCACAGCTCTTCTGTCCCCTGAACATTTGCAGTTGAGAACTCAAAAGTGAACATTCTTACTTTTGTAAGTTTTAAGGAAGCATGCTTTTTTAATGCCTAGGCTTGTGGTTTCTCAGATGTGTACAGGATTTTCTAACATGCTCCATTTAATACAAAATTCAGGGCAGTTAAAATCCTCCTCAACTCCTGAGCTAGAAACAGAGTCCTGGATCAAATTGCAGTTCTGGAGTGAGGCCAGTTGATAAAGGAAGCAAATCTTCTGCCCTTCACCTTCCCTGCATTAAAAGATACCCCTTGCTGGCTTCCAAGGCAGCTCCCTGGGAGCCCAGAGCTGCAGATGCACCAGTGGGAAGGTGTGATGCCTTTGGCAAGGATGTGTGGCATCACCTGGAGCCACCCCGTCCCACGACCCTGAAAAGGGAAAGCACTTCCCAGTTCCTTCTGACAGCTCTTCACATCAGCTGAGCTCAAAGCCTTCTGCCATCTGTTTGCCTCTTAGCTGCAACCTATCAGAGTCTGTTTTATTAAAAATTCGGTGCCCCAGCTACAAGTGAATGCAAGTACATGGCTTTACTACAGTGGCACAGGAGCAGCTGCAGCAGGGCAGCCTGAGGGCCTGTGTCCCCACTGTCCTGTTTTGTGCCACCAACCTGTGGGGTGAGGAGGGCTGGCCCTGCTGGTCCCCTGAACCAGGAGACAGATGTGCCAGTCCAGCCAGAGGTGGAAGGACAGCCTCGGTTCACAGCTGTGCACTGTCCTGCAAGGCAGGAGCTGAAACACCACTGCAACCCACAGCCTTGGGACACAGCATGATACACCTGGAAGCAGCTGTGCCACTTCCAGGTTTTCCACCAGACTGTCTGACAGGCAGGTTCTGGCTGTCCCAGGGGTGCTCTGTGGGCACAGGCTGTCTCTGGGCAGTGAAATACTGCAAAGCACTTGAGCTCCCACGCGCGTCTTCCACCACAGGGGCTGCTCTTGCTTGGCCGTCTCTGCTTCAGGACCTTGCTCCTTCTGTCTGGGGAGAGCAAGAATTGCACAGGCAGTGACTGTGCTCCTTGTGATGTGGAGCTGTGACAACCTCATCTGTGGAGCTCTGCCAGACCACCTGCCTGCAGCTCCTCTGCCTGGCTCAGCAGGGTGGTTTGAGCTGATGGTTGGGAAGGGCTGGATGTCACACCTTGGCTCACTCATGCCACCATTCTGTCCTCTGCCCCATCTCTGTCTCTCTGCCATTGATTGATTCTTGGCTGATCTTATGGGGCCAGGACGTTCATGTGACTGCAGGGATGGGTCTGCAGCTCCAGTCTGGTTGCTGCAGCCAGACACTCACACACACACACACACACACACACACACACACACATAAACATGCACACACTGGTCCCTCTGTAGCTTGTGCACACCTATTGCCATGCCAGGATCTGACTGACAGACTTCTGGTGTCTCTCTGGTATCCAGCCTCCCCCGCAGCTGGCTCCCACACCCCTTATCCTATCTGGACACTCCCAGGAGCCATGTTCTCTAGGGAAAAGCACACGAACACATGGTGGTTTCTCCAGATACTGGTGCCCAGACACATGGACCCTCTGCTCCATGGCTTGACTCCAGCTGCTGCACACAAACACCGCCCCCTCCACGCACACAGGACACAGTCCCTCACCCAGGAAAGCAATCAGAAATGCAATTTAATGAGAAAATTGGGGCATGACCAAACAAACATAATGACCAGCCGCCTGTTCACCTGCAACTGCCTCTTTTTATCCACTTATCTCTGTAATTTCCATGCTTGTTCCTTTGCAAGCAACCTTCACCCCCTCCTGTTCTTGTCTTTGGTCTTTACCCTTAAAAACCTGTAAGTCTCACACATTCCCACTAACTCCTTTAAGACATCCTGCAGTACATTTTACATGGCTTCCCAAATGCCCATCCCACAATGAGTCTTGAACAGCTGGAGGCAATAACCCTGCTCAGTCTGCAAGGCTGGCTGGTGACAGCTGCTCCTGCAGTCCTGTCCAACACCCAAACCATGCTCTGGCTGTTGTGTGCTGAGGTCCCTGGGGGTACCCAGGGCCCGGTGCTGTGGGGCTTCCTCTGCTTGGTATTGTGCTCTGCCCATCTCCAGGCCTTTGTGCTTGTGATGATTAGCTCTTCACCACATCAACTAACAGCTCCCGCCACTGTAAATGTGGATGGCTCTCAGAAGAGTAATCCCTGAATTTGCACCATTGTCAGCAGATCTGAAGTCTGACCTTCAGAAATCGCGTGACTCGAGTCTTCTGTGCTCTTTTGATAGACTATGACTTCTTCAGCCACTACAGTTTTTACAGTAACACGTGAAAAAAGTCATCTCCTAAAGTACATTTACTGCTGCTTTTTAGGAAGTCACCACTTGAGGTTAATGAGGAATGTGAACAGCATTTAACCACTAAACAGACTGGGCCATCGTGAGCCTCATTCAGTAACAGGAGAGGAAGGCGTCTTCTACCATCGACTTCTCAGTAAGGCATTGGGCTGCTGCTTCCTTCTGTGCCAGAGCAGTGTGTGAGAGAATTCTGTAGCCCTCAGGAGGTGACTGGGGGAATACCTGACACTGTGTAAGGGGAGCTGTTTTTCTGTTGCTCTTTGAAAGACTACATCCAGAAAATTTAAGACTCTATGCAGAAAACTTGCAATTTATTGCTGTAAGATGTAAACAGGAGACACTCAACATCAGAGACAACCTGCAGGGTTAGGGATGGGATGGGTCCTGTCAGGTTACAGACCAACAGAGCACACCAAGGATGTAGTGCATGCAGGAGAGGACTTGGTAAAGACATTAATTTTTTGTCATATTTAAAGAAACCCAGCAATAAATCACCACTTCGCAGACCACCTGCCCTCTGCCATCTTCTCTGGAATGGGCAGGGATGTTAAATACCAACATCTCTGGAAATACTGAATCTGCCAATATCAATGTTTTTGGTTAAACACTGTGCAAAAACCATGTGCATAACCTCATGGGATACATGGAAACATTACCAGGGTGGTGACTTCAAAACCATTTGCAATCTTCTGTTTACTGTTGGCAAATATTTCCAGGAGAGGCATTTGGGATGTGTACGTGTAGAATTTGGCATCACAGCTTGAGGCTTTATCTGGCAGCTGCTGAAGGGATGGCATAATACCTGTGTTGCCAGGCTTGACACAGTTGGAGACAAAGCACTTCTTTAGATTAGTATGGAATTAATTCTTTTCTTGGCTACAGAATAGTTATATTTGATGTTGCCCGCTCAGAAGTGATGTTTGAATGGATCAACAATGTTTTTGATAATATCTGCCAAGACCATTTTAACTGAGATTTTGCTCATTTTTACATATTTTTATAAATCATGTATCAGTTTAGAGTATAATGCAGATAATTAAAAGGTGTTGAAAACCAAAACCTAATAGTGTTTTCATTTCTTACATTCATGTCATAGACTTTATATTGGAATGAATGAAGTTGTCTGGAGAAGCAGGCCAGATGTGATTTTAAAATTCCATCACTACTTTGATTATCTGGACTCACTTGTATGATAAACTACTTTGGAAGACAGATCTACTTGTTAGCCAGTCAGTTACCAAAGCCATTTAAAAAATTACTGATAGTATCAGGAGCACAGGGGCTGGTGAGGAATACCTTAATGCACCCAGTACAAACACACTGTCTGTGGTGGCAGATATGGGTTGCAAGACTCAGTAGTGGAGAAAAATGGAATCAGTCACTCCTCATCCAGCTCTTTTTCAAAGACAGAGGAAAATGCATTTGGAAGATAAACGAGATGACATCACTCTCTAGAGCTCAGGCACATGTCTCTGCTCAGAGAGAGAGCCAAGCAGCAATCACTGTGATGAACTCAGCTCCTCAAACTTTGCAGTGAGGAGGCAGGTGAGAAAATTACTGTGCTTGTCCTCCAGCTCTGGGGTGGCGGATTAAAACAGTTATAGTCACTGCTGAAAACAGTGATCTTTTTTGGGGTTCAACAAATCTATTTCTTGCCAGTGCACTGGAAAACCAGAATACAGACCTTGGAAAGATTCACTTGGAGTTATAAATTGTATTTTGGCTTGGTAATTGCACATAGACAAGCCACCAGATGTCTGTGTGCCTTGTATAGAGGCAACACTGTTGATATTTTTTAAGACAGAGGAATTCTGGAATTTAAAACTTATGCAAAGGGATTATATTTAATAGAACTTTGCTGATCTCAAGCAAACACAAGAGCTTTTGCCACAGCTTTCAAAATCTGCAGGGATTCTTGAGTCATCCGTGCACCCCTGAAGCTGCACCAGCAGATACCAATGACTGCTGTTTGCAACTCTGCTGTGACAAATGGGGTGAAACAGGCTCTGATTATCTTCTGCCATATGAAGGATATTTACTGAAGCTTGCACTGATAATGCTCTACCAAGCACGAGGTTGGAAATGGTGTTTGCAACAGGTGAGCTGCTCTCACCTGTCCTAGCACTGAATGGCTGGATAAATGATGCCAGAGAGAATTGTAGTTAGAGAATTCCTGGGATACAGCATCCACAACTACTGTGACTCTCAACAAATACAGATGCACCCCTGGCTGACAAGGCAAGGACTTTTTGTAGCTTCATTACAAACTGAAATGAAAAAAAAAATAAAAATACAGAAGCTGCACACTGGAGGATGCAACTGAAACACAAATTATCAAGAGCAAGATGGAGCTCAGAATAACTTCACTGAAGATGTAAAAGGAAAAAAATAAAATAGAGTGGAAATTAAATGAAATATGTGGGGGTTTTTGTATATGTAAACAATGAATTTTATGGGAGACTCATGTCTTCTAAGAATTTCTTTGGAGCTACATATTTGAAAACTGAAAAAAAAAAATTACCAGGTGAAAGGCTGCCATTAGTTATATTCTCATCATGAGTAAGCCATCATTTAGAAAAGGTTATATCTAGATGAAATCTAGTAAGAAACTTGCCACCAAAACACATAATTTTATTTTTCATGACAAGCAGTGACAATGGCTAAAATTTCTCACCTTACTTCACAACTAAATAGTGCATCCTTTCTGTCATGGAAAGTTGAGTTTGCTGGCCTTTGAAGGAGGCCTGAACACATGCTCTTTAGCCATTAGGGGTTTTTTTTGTGCTGGGCCTGTTTGAAGGTTTTGATATGTATTTTTGTGGAGTTATTTGTCTTATTTTTGCTAGGCTGTTACATGACATTTTTGTTCTAATTCGTTGCAAATATGCTCACATTATATATAATTGGCATATGTGAAGTAGATGCAGAGTTACTAAAAATAACAGAAATGTCAACAGCAATTGTGTAAAATGACAGCTACTACTGATTTACACTTCTAAAGAGTAACTACATTTCCCAAATAACTAGCCAAATAAAATTGTGGTTGTACCTAGAAATACTTTTAAATATAAATTTTATCTGTAGACTTTCCTGTTTCCAGCTGAAACAGTGCAACATGGAAGTTGATTAGAACTCTCTAACAGTGAACCTGAAGGTTGAATCCTGTTGTTGCATTCTATTTTATTGAATAGTAAGATGATGAACAGTGCAGATAATGCCGGATGGAGCAATATTCCTTTATTTAATTTAGCAATTTAAAGTTAAGAACACTTTGGTTAGTGGAAAATGAAGATAGTGTTAAGGAGGTTATTATTTATTGGTGATTTATATGGCAATGGGATTTTATTGTAAAGCAGTGAGTTAGAAAAACTGACATGTTAAGTTTCCTTAACTCTCAAGCAAGGAGAATTGCCCTTGGTTGTAGTTGAATAATACATATTGGCTGATATAAACAAGGTGCAAACTGTGTCTAGATTAATTTAGAACTCCCAGTTGGGAAAATTTGAGGAGGTTTTCAATGAAGAGTCCATTATCCCTTGGTAATTGAGAATATTACATATGAAAACTATGGCATCTAAAATGAGAAATCTTAAATCCAGCCAGTGCTGGCTGACAATCTTATATTCAACTTGTTGAGCTAATCATTGCCTTTAATTACCAGAAATCTTTTTGTTTGGAGAAAGCCATTTCTCAGATGCTCTGGTGAGGTGTTTGCCTGATAGTGATCAAAATTTAGCAAATTCCTATTAGCGATATGGTGATGTTTTATTACTAAAAAACAAGGATAAGAAAAAAACCACCCTTCTTGCTGGTTGTGTTATTTTATAATTTCTAAAATAACTCATCTAGTAGACTGCAAATTCCCTGGGAGAAAGACTTTATGTTTATATTTGTAATCTGCCATTCAGAGCAGTGGGACAATGTAGACCATAAATAACAACAGAATGCCAGTTAATTTCAGATTATAGGCTGCACAGAAATTCAGTCTCTAATTTTGCTTTCTAGGCACGGTTATCTGAGATTTTATGTGGTGATTATCATTAGAGTAGCAAAAATTTTCATGTGATCTCATGCCAGCAGAATATCCACAATCAGTCTAACTAAATGCCTGTGAGGACTCACTGGATCTTTCAATGTAAGCAAGTGCTGTTGTTTTATTCTGACAAACTTAATCAACATAGTAATCCAATAATTAAAAAAATATTCTTTTTCCTAAAATCTTGCATAAAAGAGTAAGCGCTTACTAGGATGCATCAGCAACACATATTATCTAGCATGGAGGCCATGCTGTTTTATCAGAAAATAAAGGCATATTGGTGTGATAGTAATTTCATCTACTTCTAAAGAATATAAAGGACACTGAAAGTCTGAAGATGAAGAGAACTGCTGAAGCTCAGAATGCCAGAACTACAGTGCTGAAAGATAAGCAACAGCCTCTTACTCTTCAGGTGTGCCACATGACACTGCCTGCCAGAATGAAACCAGTGGAAAGTTGTATTTTCAATACTGTTTTCTAATTTTTATTACTGTTTCAAATACTACTCTCTTTAATTATGGCAACAGCTGTTGGCAGCTCTGTACAATATGTGTCTGCACAATATGTGTTCTCTCACATTTTGTTCTGCAGAGAGTGGGGCTTGGACTTATTTTTATTTAAAGCTAAAGAAAGGATTTTATAGGCTGTTCAATAACTGGAATCCTTAAAAATTCACCTTACAAGGCACAAGGAAGGCCCACTGTTCAAATGCACCACATAATATCAAGGGATGTGTGGATTCCTCCGTCTCCTCTTTCTCTCTTCTCAGTGATGTAGGGATGTTTTTCAACAAAGAATAAATGACAATCTTCTGTATTTTATAGCTTGCTCAAACATTAGTCAAACATCTGCCATACAGTGGCATATTGTAATGCTGTGATGTGAACTGCAGTCAACTAAGGATTATCCCTACCAGAAAAATTAATATATTTGTTGAAGAAACCCACAGAAGATGCAAACTTCAGTCTGGCCCTCTCTGTTTTCTACCTTCATTGCTCATTTTGTACATGAATTTATATATGTGTATATAAAATACATTCTACATGCTCCCAGGCCAAAAGCTGAAATGGATGATATTGATGTAGGGATATGGACTTTGGGCAATGTTAAAGAATAATCCTGCGTGCCTGAGAAATCCAGATCCCCTTTTCCAGTGATATCTAGAGAATGCCAAGTGACTTAAAGATAACATTTAGGCTTTGCTGGCCTGTGTGCCCTTGTTTGAGCATGATGCCATTTAAACATCATTTTCACTCCTCCCTGCTGACCCTCCTTTGTCCCTTCTCTCTCCCTGTCACCCTCTGTCTGGCTGCCAACAAAAATGTCTAATGATCTGAAAAATGTCCTGAACTAGCTGTTTCCATCTGGATCTGTTCCGTGACGTGTCTCCCAGAGTGACCACACACAGCTGAGCCGCCGTGGGCGTAGCAGTGGAAATGATTTTAGCTGGGTGAAGTCGATCTGTCACCACCCGCGGGACCGCGGCCTCAGCCATTTTCCCCCTTAGTCTCACTCCAGCAATTAACTCATCAGCTGCTGGCACAAGGCCCGCCGTCATTCTTGAGCAGCTTTTGATATCCACAGACACTCTGCTGGGAGTTTGGAAGCAGAGGGAGAAGCAGAGTCAGGCTGCCCCTTTCAGGGAAGGGCCACCCTGTGCAGGGAGTCCCTCACGCCGCAGTGGCAGAAAGATGCTGTTTGTCACTCTCCAAGCTTGGATGCTGCACTGGAGCTGCCCACTGAGCCCAGCCTGCATTTCACCTCCCAGAAGCCCAGCTGCAGCAGCAGCCCTGACTGATCTGTCAGTCTTGAGTCACTGCTAAGTCTGAGGTGACCCAAGAGAACTTCAGAACCCGTCTGGGGACTCGCTGGCAGCTGAATGGCAGCCTTGAATATTCTGTTAGCATATAAATGATAGTCTTAGGTGAGCAAAATGATCAATTGGCGTCAAAGTGTCTTCCAGGATATGTTCCCTCTTCTTCCTGGTGAAAGCCAAGAATTGAAGGTGAAACTTGAGTCATGGAAGAAAAGACAGGGCCAGAGACTGCCCACAGGGATGGCTATTGGCTCACAGAGGGACATAAAATGTATTTTTCCCACCTTCTCAGTTTCCTCCAAGTAAATGAAATTATAATCTGACCCTTTTATTCTAATAATCTTTGGAAAGGAATTAGGCTTGCCAAAAACCTCTGCTAATACATCGAAGGAAAAGGAAGCAAGTCATAACACATGTTTTGGATCAAACAGTAACATTCTGTTGCACACAGCTAAAACACAAAGGAGGGAACACAGTGCAGCTTTGGAGTGTGCCTGGAGACATGAATCACATATTAGCTCAATATTTGCCCAAAGTGCATAAATCACCAGGATTCAGGCAGCTAAACTTTGTTTATAAGAGCTGCACAAGTAAAAGTGCATTCTGCAGCCTTGTTTGTCTTAGCTGTGCATTTTGAGGCTTTACCTATACACCAAATAATATTTAGTGGTTTTTCCCCTTCTTTTCGAACAAGGAAATTGTGTAAATAACACAACAATGAAAGAAATGCTCCACCTCAGGGAGAGCAAAACATCAGCACCATAACCAAGTTTGACATTCTCATAGATTTGTGTCAGCAACATTGTCAATAGTAAGCAACAGATATATTTCATGTAAATTTAGCACTAGACCTTGGGAAAAAAAAGGTGATTGGTGCCATGTAAAGCGGCCTCAAGAAGAGTTTGATCAGTCTAGTGAAGATCAGGTGCAGTTGTGTCAGGTGACTGCTGACTGAAAAGCAGGGTGTTGGTGGGCCAGCAAGTTTTTGGCTTTGTGGTACTGGGAGAAGAAGGTGAGGGTTTCCTGTCACCTCTCTGATGGCCCTCTGGGAACTTGTGACCCTCTTGGGTGCTTCAAACCAAACCTGAGAAGGAGTTCTTCCAGCCATCCTAATTTATCAATCCCACCTGGCAGGTGGGTGAAGGACAGAGGGTTTTCTTCATGTCTTGTCTGAACAAATTAGTGCTCTGTGTTGGGTTTGGCAGCCCCAAAGCTGGCCAGGTGGCAGACCAAATCTCCAATCTGTTTTTCCACCCTAGTTTTGCTGTCTCCTCCCCAAGTATCAAGACAGAAAAGAGCAACAATGGCATGAAGGAGGAAAGAGTGGAGTCACCAGAAAGCCTGGGAGATGTGAAGGCAACTGGAGATAACTGCAAGGCAAAATATTACAGGGACACATACAGGACCAAGGGGAAATGTGGTGAACTTAAAATGCTGGAAGCAGACAGGTGTTGCTTGGGGTTAAAAAGGAAAGCTCTGGGACATTGAACTGCAGGAAATCAAGGTTCAGTAGTTCTGCTCCTCAGGGAACAACTTGTCTTCAGAGCTTGACAGTATTGCATTGTGGCTAAATGTGTCTGGAAGGATTGGTTTACTGCTATCATGATATATGAATCTCCTCCAGATACTTATCTCAGAGGCTGTGGAGGGGTTCAGTAAGCAATGGCAGGCTATAAATGGGGGAGGAGAAGGATGTCAAGCTTAACATCAGGGAGGAAGGAAAGCTAAAATAATAAATATTGATTTGGAGTATGTCTCTTATTATCTCTGAGTGAACAGGAAAATGTTATAATAATGCGATATTTATGTGAACCATAAATTATCCTCGTGGAGCTCTTCTGCATTGGTGTTGACTAGTCAAGGCACCATCCTGGGGAGTGGCTGGCCATGCTGCTCCTTCAACAGCTTGAGTTCATTGTTGTATTTCATTGCATTCCTGCAGGCTGTACACTTTTATTAGTTTACAGCCATTTGTGGGATGCATATCCCGGACTCAAGGCAATCACTTTTGCCAGGTGGTTTGAGTCAGCGAGAGACTTGTCCTGACTTCAGTGATCCTTCGATCTTTACAGCTGAAGAGAGCTGAGTAAATCCTGATGACAACAGACCTTTGAGTTAAAATCCTCCGCGTGGATCTTGGCCATACACTGAAAGGGAGTTGCAAAGCCAAGCCAAGCACTGGACATGCAAATTGAATGCTGCATTAGCCCACTGGTGAGAGAATAGGAGACGTACTTTCCGCATCTGAAATTTATTTGGACTTTAGCAGGGCGTCTCCACTCTCCTGGACATGCAGCTTGAGACTGCATTTCTTCACCTTCATATTGAGGTGCTAAAGTTTCAGGTCTCAGGGATTACATGTGCAGACACTTCATTGCTTCAATTTCATTTAAAATATCCACGCGATTTTTGCTTAGAAAGTGTTCTTCATGTGGAGCAACATGACAAGAAAAGTAAGATTTATTGTCCAAAAAACAATCCCCAAGGAAAAAAATTAATAATGTGGCAGCTTGTAATTCCTTAATACATAGATCAGATGGAGGAAATGTTAATGATGGTATGAATATCAAGTTTTCCCCATGCCAAAGTCAAGGTGGAAAAGTCATCCAAGAGCCAGTGCAGATGTTCTCCAGGTGGTCACATGACTTTTTTTTGTGGTCTGGTGAACAGATCAATATATGCAAGAGGCTTTGACATCTCATTAAGTCTGAAGGTACTGATGTGGTGTCAATGCCTTAGTTACATATATTGAAGAGGGTATGTTAAGCTTATTTGCGTCTCTTAGAGTGTTATTTTGTGATACTTGCAGAAAGACATTGTGGGTTTAGGGTAAATCTATGCTGGTATTTACTTACGTGTAAGCTTCCCAGTTTTACTTCTGTCCAATTTCCATTTTTTAAAAAAGCTTTGCTTAAATTCAAAAATTATAGTGCCATTCTGAGATGAGCCAGGTCTGCTTAAATCTGGGATATTTTCTGATTTTGGTAACCTCTCTGTCCCACAGGCTTTGAGCTACAGGCTGACTGAAGAATGCCTTCACCTGTGCACAAGTGAAACAAAGGAGGATTTTCTTTTACATTTTCCACTCTAAAAATCCACTCTTTTGCTTATTCAGCACAGCTTGTGAGGCTCAGGCCATCTCTTGGCTGTGTACAAAGCATGTGGAAGCTGAGAAAGTACATCCAGTTCTACCTGAGTTCTCTGAATTGTGCAGGTACAGTCCTTGTGCAGGGGCTCTGTGTGACTCTTGCAGACCCCTTTCCAGGCAGAGTCTGGCAGCAGATCCACGATCAGGCACCAGCCCAAGCCTGAGAACCCATGGATCCTTCCCTCTCCCTCTGCTGCCACAGCAGAAATCAGCTATTGCATTTGTCTGCACAGGAGGGTGACGCAGACCAAGATCAAAACCAATTTTACTGGTGCAAAATCAGGTTGCATCAATTGCAAGAAAAAAAGAGGATGCTTTGGTTTTAGACTGTTTTTGTTTTGTATCTGTGACAGTCCATTTGTACAACTTCTTCTCTCAGTTTATGAATTCTTGTATTTTTTTTATTCTGTGTACTGGTCTGTGGAATTGTGTGCAGATGTGTTGATATCATGGTGTAATTTGCATGTACTGTGATGCACGGGCCAAGGAATGTGCTGTGTTCAAGGCTTTGAACATGAAACACATTTGAAGGGTCTGATTTTGCATGATGTGTGAAAATCAGATCCCTGTAAAGTTCCACATGTTAGATGTCTAAAGATCATGCAGAATCAGTGACTACTTACAAATGTATTTCTCCTTACCAGATCTCCTCAATTAGGAGGAGACACTGTAAGAGACAAATTATGGGGTTTGTTTAAGTTATTTCCTTTTATTGGAGCATTGCTGCTCTGAGTATTTGGGAAGGGTTGTTTCTACTGATGCTCTTTGGTATTGGGACTCCAATGCAAATAGCCAGCATCTGCCAACCTCAGGGGTTTTTCCCTGAACATTGCTGTCTGACACTACACAGTTTTTCAAAAGGAATCCTTGTAAATCTTTGAAACACCAAAGTCTGATTGCTTTGAAGTTTTAACAGTGTCAAATATTTCTTCGAAACTGGGGACAGTAAAATGAAAGCTGAACAGGCACCTCTGCCCACACAATCAATCTTTTTTGCATTTTCAAATGTTTCTGGTGCTGGTTGCTATTGGAACTTTGAAAAGGCTTTCTAATGCTCGAAGTGTGACACAAACAAGGGACTCTTCCATTTTTCTTCTTCAAAGATGAGGAAATTTCAAAATTATTGAAGGCAATAAAAAGGAAAATGAAAAGCAAAACCAGAACAATTTTGATGATATTGATTTTACAGTGTCAGTGTGAAAAGGAAACAGGAAAAAAAGGAGAAAGTCTTGCTCTGTGTATGTATCTTGAATTTGACAGGTTTCACGTTTGAAGTTGGTTTTTTTTTTTTTTTGTTGGTTTGTTTGTTTTGTGAAAGATCCTGATTTACAAGAATAACAATTTTTGCTTTGAAATACATACAAATTTTAATTTTTAGATAGTTCTGGGAATAAGTCTGCCTTGTTTTTAGGAAAAAAGCATCCCTTCTAGATATGCAGTGAAATGGCTTTTGAATGGCTTTTGATGTCTAAAGAATTCTGCATTTGGACAGCTAAGTTAGAAATAACTAATAAAATGTTCATTGATTATATGTCTTTGATTCCAACAATCCTCCTTCCCTGAATTATAAGAGAAAATTAATTAAACCTTCTTGATAGAAAGAACTATCTTGTGCCTCTTCCTCTAAGCTGTCTTCTGCAAATATGAGTAGAGACTATTAATGTTATGCACACTGAATTTCAAGGAAATTTCTTGCAATATGTAAAAGCAATCATGTACAAATGAGTTTGCAGACTGGGATTGTATTCTCACCCAAATATATAATGCAGTTTCCAGGTGGTAGCTATCTGATATTATGTCTATTTTTGTTTTAACACAATGAATACTCAGCAGCAGAGTAATACTGCTCACTCCTTTTCCTTTTAATATTGCTCATGGCAGAAGTCCAATTTATACAGTGCAAATAATCATTATTTCCAATAGGTTGAGGATCTTTCCTGGCAAGAGCATAACCAATGCCTTCTACTCCTACTTGTGTAATTCATAGTATTTCAGTGATGTGAGCTAGCATATAAAGCCCATTACCCATAGAAGGATTGTGGGAGGGGGGAAAAAATAAGAGAAAAGAAAACAGGGAGCATTCCTACCACTGCCAGGCACAGGGAATTAAAGCAAAAAATGCAAAGCAGGTGGAAAAAGTACAACAAGGAATTCTAATACCCTGAAGAAGTAGAGAGATCTTGCGGCTCTGGGGACAGTTCGGTGCCCTCACATCACACAGAATGAGTGGAATGATTGAACTTCCAATGGGAAGTCGGATGTCTCTAAGCAGTATTTTTACCAGGGGCTTGCCACAGTCCCCAGGCCCTTTCCTGGATTGCTTCGGATGCACAAAGAAGGGACTTCAGCAGCAATCCCTCTCTCACCTGGAGGGCTGCGAGGACTCGGTGCCAAGCACAGCTCCTCAATTGTTTTTTGCAAGAAGCCTCTGGCAGGATGCTAAAGCAGGAGCATGTTTTCATTGCCGACTTTGCGAATGGGAGTGACTCATGTGCCATCTGTTTTGTCCCTCCACCCATCATATGGGCTCCCTGTTTGTGCTGGATAACGCATTTGCCATCTATTAAAGGGAGAGGAAACTTTGGAACAGCCAAAACAAACACGCCTGAGAAAGGCTGAAGTTTTTGAAGGGGTCTGGTTGGAAACCCACTGCCACTCTCACTTTCCACCAAAACATTTGGTTCTGGGGCAGGGACACTCCAGGTGACAGCCCACGGAAATCTGACAGCAAGCCAGGGATTCCTCAGTGCGGAGCACAGAGGGGAGCAACACATGAAAAGGGACAACTGGGAGGTTCAGAAAGGCTGAGGAGATATTCAGCACCTCTCTGAGTGGTGGGACTTGCTGCAGGACACTGAAATCTTATCGAGTGCTTGAAAGGTGCTTGAATAAATGAATGGAAAAATATTTCCATCAAGAGCACTAAAACACAATGACAGCACCTCCGGCTCATTCTGCAGTGTAAACTCTGCGTGTTGCTGGCACTAAAGCTGGGACTCTGAAATCACTAAACCTTGTAGCAGACTCAAAATACTGATGCCAGAATAAACTGGAGAACTGGATTACTGGTGCCTTGGCCATTCATAGGCTGCAATGTTACCTGACTTTTTGCCTCTGAGGTTGCAGTGTTCATTTAAAGAGTCCACCAGGGTGGCAATAGCCCCATCTGAGGAGAAGGATTATGCTGAGGAGCAACCAGAACATGGCACACTCCACCCATTTCCCAGAACGCTGTCCAGCACTGCCATAATATGCTGCCGACAGTTCTTGCTAACGGGACATTCATAGAGGAATGGATGGAGGCACCACTGGAGGAAAATCAGTGTAAACCTGGGCTCTTCTTAAGCATTACATCATGGCAGTAAGCAAAAAGCATAAGCAGGGCAAAGGAATGCCTTACAGCCCAAGGATCAGCCTTTCCTCAACAGACACCATCTTTCCCTTGATGCCTCTCTGTTACATGCTTGTTCACCATCCCTCCCGAGTTTAAAGATTTTATGTGGATACAGAAGTGCCAGACGTGTTGTATAAATGTGTTAAAAATATATCCTGTTTCTCCTGTCGTTTCAGGTCCTCCTCAGTGGGCAGCCTGACCCCATCACGTCCAATACCCCACACAGAGCTCACAGGTTTGGTGACATAGTTTCAGCCTCCCAGCTCAAGCTTAGACATGAGCCAGGATGTGTCACAGCCTTGCTCTAACTGCTTTGTGTTTCCCCCCTTAATGAGTGAAAATGTTACCTAGCTAAATGAGTATGAGGAACAAACTGTACCTACCACCAGAAAAGCTCCCTCGAAAACAGTTTCCAAACATATGCATGAGGTAATGAGCCTGTTTCCCTGCCTATGTGTCACAGCACTCTGTGCTATTCTGGTTGTGTTTCTCAAGCTGGCATTGCTTTTTTAATGCTGCTGGCCTGCTCTGAGTCAGTCTCTGCACAATCTCAGGCCCTGCCATCCCCAGTGTGCTGCCGGATGGAGCCTGGTCTGCAGCTCTCCTACTCCTCAGCTCTTACCTCTCCCATCTCCAGCTAAGTCTTTTTTCTGTGTGATGTGAGAGTGCTGGCAGCGGGGAAAGGCGCAGGAACCATCCCAGTGGTTCTCCCTCCTCTCCCTTGCCAGGAACAACAGCAGCAAACACACGATGGTTCAATTCAGCACAAGTGCATTCAGAAAATAGGTGTGAGCTGTTCAGAAAGCCCAGCCTTTCGCTTATGAAATCTCCGAGAGCTTCTTGTGCATTATGTCAGTTTCCTCAACAGTTTGCAAATTGTTTTTTCCCCCCTCTGGAAATATTTGTCACAGTAAATTATTTTACCTTGTGCTGCTGTATGTAAAATGCAGAATGTTAATACTTTATTGGGCTAAACATGTATAATTTGGGAAGACAGGTGAAGTGATGGATTAATCAGCAGGCATTTAACTCTAAGTCTTGCTAGCTGCAGTTTTAAATGTTGTTTATTTGAAATTACAGTGTGGGTATGTTGTCTAAGTGGAAGCTCTTTACATATATAAAATAAAGCTGCTTTTGCTCTTGGTAATAAGTGAGAGGATTTATTTAAAATCTGTCATTTTCCATCATACCTGGATGTTCAGATAGACTTATCACAAATAACTCAGAAGCAAAGCTACAGATACTAAAGTATCTGTAGATACTACAGATACTTTAAAGAAAATAACATTTTCCTTCTGCTTTCTATGAATATCTCCAAGCCTTGACCTACAGGACCTTTCCTACTTACTGGGGGAAGGTAATTTTACAGACAAAAAAAATTACAGACATTTGGATAAGTGGCTATGAGTTGAATCCAATTCTGCTTCTCTCATTGAGTAGGGAAATTGCCCTTTATACAACTCACAGCTGTCCCAAGTCACCTTCCTCACTATCTATTTATAGGTTTTTTGCTCAAGACATTTCAGCTTCAAAAGAAATCCTTCTTAGGAAAGCACACAGTATTGTCTGGGAAGATAGGGGTACTCCTGCTTTGAATCTGTGCAGTGTGAGAGAGAGGTGAATATTAGTTTTGTCAGAATGGCAATTGAAGCAAAAGAATGGAAAAATGTTCATCTGATGCTGAGCCAAGAATGATATTTTAAAGGCTTCTTTATTGAAACTCAAATGCTTTATTTAAACTAAAAAGAGATTTTTGATTTTGGAGCTATTTAATCCTTTTAACCTTTTTCTGATTTAGATTTTATTTAGATAAATAGTGTTCTTGCAGAGAAATTGTTTGCTTTGTTGTCAGACAGAACATGTTGGTATTTCTGAGATGAAACATTGATAAAGCAGTATCCAAACACTGTGTTTTGGTGTAATATTCCCAGTTCTGTTTCACAAAAAACTTTTTATCTCCTGGGGATGTTTTGCTCATCTGAGGCATGGGCTGGTTGCAGTCAAGGAAATGAGCAGGAAAACCTTCCTAAAAGAGAGATAAAAGAGTATTTTGAGAAGCAGATTCGTCTTCCTCAACCAGTGCTGGAGGGAAGCAGTTGGTTGAGCAGTTGATCATCTTCAGTGATGCTGGATGATGCTCTTCTACATTCTACTCCTAGGAACTGGTATTTCTTATCTTTCAGATCTGAGGAAAGGCACAAAAGACCTGTTTGCTAATTAGTACAGCAGCTGGCATATAGTAATTTGTTGCCACAGACACACACTTTGCATTTAAGGCTTCTAATGTTTCAATTTCATTTGTGGCTGCCCTGTCTAGAGGCGAAAGCTGTGATGTCTGTGTTCAAGCCCAGCCTGTTCACCACACTGGAGGTACACCTTGGCTGCCAGAGTATATTTTCCCATCCTTGGGAAATATAATTACCCTGAACAAGAAAGGAAAGTGTGAGGAAATCCTGCTGAGCCTCACGGTGGCCTGGGGGGGGCATGGTGCTGGAGCAGTCATGCCAGCACTAGCAGTGCACAGCTTGGCTTTGTGCTTCCACCCTAGCTGATGTCCACCTTAGCATGGCTTTGACAGGAGAAGCTGTGGAAAACAACATTTTCAAGGGTAAAACAGGAGATGAGGACTTGCCAGCATTTATCATCTGACAATAAAAAAAACAGGCTGGCAGCAACATCTAAGATTATCTCTTCTCTGCTTGGGACTGTGTTATGTTTCAGTTGAGCTTAGGATGGAAAAGAAGGACTTGTGCTTATTTTTATCTTCAGCTTTCACATTCATAGCTGTCTGTATTCCAAGACACTGTGGTGCTTGTGGCTGCTCCAGGCTGGAAGATGTTGGAGTCCAACAAAAGACTTCTGGGGAGTCACACTGCTGTGAGGCCACAAGGACACCTTGCCACAATGTGAGATCATCACCTCCAAGGCAGCTCAGACACACCCTTTTTCCAGAACATGTGGTTAGATCCTGTCATCATTTGCCTTCCTGGCAGGAATTTCTTCTAAACTGCCTATTATCTGCTTTCCTCCTTTTAAATCACTGTTCATAGCTGGCTCTGTATAGTTTGTGTTTTTACAGCTTTCCCACACTGAATAGCCACCATTTTATTTTAATAATTGGAGCACAGTGAGAAAAAGAGTTGGGAGAAAAGG
The DNA here is from genome assembly GCA_013390105.1 of Tichodroma muraria. Classification (NCBI taxonomy): domain Eukaryota; kingdom Metazoa; phylum Chordata; class Aves; order Passeriformes; family Sittidae; genus Tichodroma; species Tichodroma muraria. The sequence continues at coordinate 31,481 of WAAG01082849.1, forward strand.
AATCAGCTGTGAAATTATCTATTCATATAGATTGGTTTCCTGTATTTACTGACCAGTTTTTCACATGCCCAAATAAAGGTATTTTATCCTACTCATTGCTGTTTCCTTTCTTGTATCAGAATGAATGCTTCCTTCCTTCCTTCCTTCCTTCCTTCCTTCCTTCCTGCCTGCCCATTGCCTTGACTCTAGGAACCTTAATTAAGCAAATGAACAAACCTCTGCTTTAGCACATGCAGTCTTTTACCCGTGTTAAATGAGAGTTTCCCGCATCCAGTGTCATCACAATTCTGAAATTCCACATGGAGCACTTTTCACTGAGCTGCATTCAATTATTTATTCAGGCTCTGGTTCTGTCTCCACTGAACGCAAGAGCACTGGCTTCAACACAAGGAGTAGCAGGCATACAGCTGGAAAGAGAAAAAATGTGAATTAAAAGTAATTTAATCTCATTTAATCACATTTCCTCTCCTCCTTGACCAAAAGATTTAACAAATAAACAAACTCCGAAAAGGAAAACTATTAAGTAAGTTTCAAAGTCAAGTTCATGCCAACTAATATTATCTATTTTGGGAACTTCCTGCCCTGCTTATCTCCTTTTAATTAACCTATTTCTGACCTGGAGCATGTGTTTGCCTGGCAGACAGTCCCATTTCTGCAATTGCTCTTGGCTCAATAAAAGAGCCTCCAGTAGTGTTTGTGATCAACATTGCTGCTATGTATTTCCTGTAGCAGAGCTAAGGGCAGCACGAGAGGGAGGCTGGGAAGCAGATGTGGAACAGGAGTGACACAGAGGGAAGAAAGGGATTTTTACTCGAAATGCTGCACATTGAAGCAGTTGATAAAACAACGTGGTCGATCTGCTCTGTCTCCCTTCTCCTACAGCTCAGATGTCTGGACACAATCCTGGAGCCAAGGAGAGCACAATCAGCAGAATTTCTATTCATTTTTATCTTCTAAAGTGCAGATTTAACATCCTCCTGTGCACAGTGACAAACAGGCCATTGAGGGTGATAATAAACTTGCTTCCCAAATGGAGTCCATCCCTTTATTTAAAATCTGAAAATAAACCCAATAAAATTCTCAGACTCCAGATAACACTTAGAGGCCTGAAATGTGTGTTATGCAGAAGGCAGCAGCCCTGAAAATATGTAGTTTTAAGTGCCAAAGATTCTATCTCATGATTTTAGCAGCAATTTGATGCAGACCTGGAAGGCACAAAGAAAGACGTTAATCCACTTACCAAACAAATCCTATCCTCCAAAAAGTACAGAGGCTCAGACTCGGGCGAAACTGAGCTCGAAGAGCTCCTCTTTCAGTGCAGTAAATTGCAATAAGAATATTCATAAATAGAAGCGAGGAAGGCAGGAAGGCAGGAAGGCAGGGAGGGAGGGAGGAAGGGAGGAAGGGAGGAAGGAAGGAAGGAAGGAAGGAAGGAAGGAAGGCAGGAAGGCAGGCAGGAAGGCAGGCAGGAAGGAAGGAAGGAAGGAAGGAAGGAAGGAAGGAAGGAAGGAAGGAAGGAAGGAAGGCAGGAAGGAAGGAAGGCAGGAAACCTGTGTCAACTCAAAGCATTTTGCTGAGAGGAACAGGAGGCGGCATCAAATCTCTCCCAAGTCCTGTCACCTTTTTCATGGGCAGGATTTATTAATGAAAATCTACAACCAGAACTACCTCAAGACTTATGCAGGCACCCACATACAAGTATTGGGTCTGGTTTACCTTGTGCACACTTAAACTCGCTTGCTACAGTAAAAACAAGTCCTTTTCATCTCTCTCATTGCGCAGAGAGAACATCTTTGTTCTTATCCAAGGGGGAAATGCCCTTTGGTGACACAGATAACTGCTTGGAGGTGTAGATGGCCTATAGAGGTGGCTCAAAAATCATTGGAGAAAGCTGTTAATGAAAATAATTTTCGAAGTCTACTTCCTGGGGGATGCAAACAGCAAATCAAGAGGTGCACCTGCACCAGGATGTCAGGACACCAACCCACAGCCTTGTCAGACCTGACAGAGCCTTGTCAGGATGTAGCTGTCCTGACTGGGACGTCAATACTTTCTGAATTGCATGGGCTGAGTTAGTTCCCCCCGAGACATTACCTGGTTGGCAAATTCCACATTCTCTGCATCATAGATATCTCAGAACTGAAGTTTAGACTGGAAAGCTGTACTTCCTTCAGTTACACACAAATGAGGAAAAGAATTTATTTTCTCTAAAAGTCAGATCCTCCATGAAATGAACTTCCCAGGGCTTTTTGGCAGTAAGAGGTACGTTTTTCTCTGAGTTACATTCTTCACATATTGACTGTGCTTCCTGTGAAATTACAAATACATTTAACTTGCAATTGGACAAATTCCTGTATCAATTTTCTGATTTGCACTTTGAAGAATGATCTTACAATGCTTAGTGATTGGGCAATAAAATGATAGAAGAAATTCAATTTCAATAGATGCAAAGTGATGCACAAGGGGGGAAAAAAAACCACTCTAGGATGACACAGAATGACAGTTTCTAGATTAGCTTCTGATGTTCAGGAAAGAGATTTGGGAGTCATTACTGACAAGTCCCTGTGAAAATCAGTTCATTGCTCAGCAGTGGTCAAAAAGATTGTTAGGAATTGTTAGAGAAAGAATAGAGAACAAACAGAAAAAATTAGTTACGCTACCACATAAATTCATGATGTATCTTTATCCTGAATATTATGCAGTGAACTCATCACCACAGCTTGGAATGGAGAGCTGAAAGTGCCCCAGAAAAAGGAAGAAGCAGGCTCAGTGAATGGAATGACTTGTGTGAGGGAAAGCAAAATATACTGGGTATTTTCAGCTTGGGGAAGAGATGAAGCCTGATAACGTCATGAGTGGTAATGGGTAGTTGAGGAAAGAGATTAATTATCATTCCTGACAATATAAGAATAAGGGCTGATGAAATCAGCTGGGCTTTTAAAAAGGGAACACTTCACCACCCAGCATGTGGTGAAGTTGCGTAAGTCATGGCCACGGGATATTATGGAGACCAAAATAACAAATGGGTTCAAAAGTTGGTGGGGCAGTTTGGCAGAGGATAGGGCCGTCAGTTTCTGCTCCAAATTGTGTCCAGGATGAGACCCCAGAAGTTCCTGTGTCATCAGAAGCTGTGAGAGAGGGGAGGTCGCTCAGTGCCTGCACTGCTTCTCGTGTGCTTCCCCTGAGTGTTCCTTTCTGACCACCCTCAGGGCATGGAGCCAGTGAAGCTTTGCTCTTTGGTGTGACAACTGTGCTCTTCTGTTATGCTTTTAAAATTTATGACCAAAGTATTTATTTTTATTTTTTATGCTTTTCCACACCTTCCATCACTGTCCCAAGTGGGAGACCTTAATGTATCAGTGTGTTTGTCCCTTGCAGCTCTTCCAAATGGCAGAGAAGCAGCCCACTCCCCATTTGCAAAGGGATTGTTGACCCAGGAAGAGTCTGCTGGGGTGGGAAAGGTCCTGAGGGATTGACAGCCGCCTTCCTCCTCCTCACACTCTGTGTGGTGCCCCTGAGAAAGGGCCATGCAGACCCTGCCATGCCAGCACTTCTCCTGCCAGCCCTCCCAGGGCTTGCCACCCCTGGGCTGCATCCAGTTCTTATGAGTAAGGCACAGAGAGAGAGGAAAACAAAACCCCTCAGTGCTGCAAAGCCCTCAAGTCCTTAGTCAACACTGAAGTGAAGCCTACGTGGTTTGGTCAAAATCCAGCAGTACATCTGTGGAAGAGGTGGGAGCTGGATACAGCCCTTTTCTGGCTTGGATAGTAACCTGTAATTAGACTTGTCAGACTGTAAGACACCTAATATATCCTTCTGTGATATTTTTTTCTCTTGGTGTAACTTTTTCTTGTATCCAGTGTGCTGTAATTCTGGGTTTTTCTCTTTATAGCCGTTAGTTTCTCGGCATAGTCCCTGACCACGAATACTTTGGAGTGGAACATCTGGTTCTAATGTGTGCTCTAGAAATGTTACTTTCTGCAATATTCCATTTGTCTCCCAAGCAATATTTTTTCCTCTTGTGTTTGCCCAGAGAATCTTGTAAGTTGATCAATATCTGAAGCAGCAAAGGATCCATCTGAGAACAAAGGCTCCGAAAGCCACATAAACAACTTCCCAGAACTCGAGGCAGTTGAGGAGAGGTAGTTTGCAGAGCAGCCACGCACATGGGAACTCTGCAGGGCTGCCCTCCTCATCTTTCTCCATGCTGCCTTTCCCCACTGCTCCTACCAGTTACCCCGACTGCAGGAGCAATCCCAGCTTGTTTCCACGATGGTGATCCCACATAACTTTTTGGTTTTTAGCTCTCCTTCACTTCTAGCCAAACCCTTTCAAATGTTTAGAAGAGGAAATACTGCTATTGCCTGGTTCTTTCTGTTGTTTCTCACTGTCATTACAGCTGCCTTTTCAGCTGCATTATGTGAGTAAACAAACCTTCACCTACGTACAGGCGGAGCACTGCCCTGCAGAAAACAGGCTGTGGAGTCAGTAAAGTTGAGCTACAAGAGGAAGCAGGAATGTTTAATATACTTTCAGGCATGGGGAACATGAAAGGGCTGCTGAACTCCAGAGAAAACTCCAGTGCTCTTCTGGTATGTTTGCAATAGAGATGATGTAAATAATATATAGCTCCTGGAAGGAGTGTAGGAATATATAAAGTTTTATGTAGGGGAGCACTGCACGCATGTGGGAGATTCAGATGCGTCTGCAAATCACGGGCTGGATGCCAAGCACTGCATGCCCACTGTAAATGAGGCTTGGGGACTGAATTACTTAAGTAATTAAAGTGGATTGTGACTCACATGCTGAAAGGGTAAATTGTGCACTGCCACAATCCACCAAGTTATTTAATTCTGGAAAACCAAAGCTCCTCAGTGACAGGGAGGAGGATTTATTATTACATTATTTTATCTCTGCAAGCCAAACTGTAGGCAAACACCATCGTGGTTTTTAAGAGTTTGCCTGGTCAGGGCTGTGTTGCTGGCCCGCCGCCTCATCATTAGCATAAGGCATGGAGACATAGAGCACGATTCAAACATGCAAAAAAATGCAGCTTTAACCGTTTTAAATCCTTTAGGGCTTTTGCTGTAGGTGAACAAAGCTAAGCATGCTTTGAGGAGCCTGCTGCCCAGATGTGCTGCAGCTGTGCAAGGTGGAGCTTCCTCTGCTGAGGTGTTCCCACCCAACCCAGGGTGGGCACAGAAGCACTGGATGGAGGAGCTGGGGGTTTCAGCCTTCAAGGAGCTGAGCCTGGAACCCCACTCAGCTCCCAAGAGCCTGAGTCAGACTTCTGTGTCCTGGAAACCTATCATTTTGCTTTCTGGAACTGCAGACTTGCTTTGCCAACTCTATGTTTTGGGGCACACATGGGATTCAGCTGCCCTGTCTCTTTGCACAGCTTCTTTCCCACACCTGTCTTCTTCTTCATTAAAAAGCAGAAAGTAGAAGAGGAAGTCCCAACCCAGTTCCTGCCTCCCATTCCAGTGGAAGGTGTCCCTGGCCATGGCAGAGAAATTGGAAGTAGATGACCTTTGATATCCCTTCCAACCCAGGCCATCCTATGATTCTATGATTCCCAATTCACCCTTTCCATCATGTTCCTCCCTCCCCTCAAACCAGAGAACATGCCCATTGTCCTTTTCAGTGTCAGAATCTGCAGCTCTTCTTTTTCCCCTCTGCTCGTCCAGCCATTTAATGCTCAGCATAACCATGAATGTTTGCCATATGGGTCTGCCTCTTGATATTTTAATCTGCCCTGAGTTTTGGGTCAGTAATAAGCAGTAAGAACAATTATTTAAAAAAATAAATAAAATTGTCACACTTGAAATAAACCAGAATTATTTATTTTATTCCTCTGAGGCTGTATTCCTAATATAGCTTTTTGGACACCTGAGCAAATGCTTTTTAGAGATTTTGTTCTGACTCTGTTGAAGTGATGCCAATAGGGCAGAGTTCCTGTTATGATCCAGTTATTAAAAGGTGCCTCTGCCCAAATCAAGATGCAAAAGAGACCATATGCTGAAGTCAATAGTAGAGATTTTATTTAACAGTAAATGTGAGATAGAAAGAAATAGGAAAGGAGTCAAATACAGTGAGAGAGACAGATTAATCAGAAAGTTATCATTACCCTGTGGATCCTGTGGTGTCCCACTGGTGCTTTTCACTCTGGTGGGGGTCCCAGAGTTGTTGTTCTGGGCTCTCACCTTTATACAGTCCAAATTCAGGGTATCTGCAGGGTGTAGGTGCCATTCCCATAACTTGGGATGGCATGAGTGTAAGCAGTTGTTTTCTTTCCCACTGTTTGTCATAGGGAATTTTTGTCCAGGTGCAATAACTGTGAGGTTGCCCAGATTTGCCTCACCAGGCTTGGAATTACTGCCCTCCTGCTGCAAATTCCTTCCTTCTGTGTTTATCTCGAGTTCTTGTTGTGGTGGCTTGTCTTATGGCAAGTGCTTTCTGTGGCCTTGACAGGAAACTGCATTCCTTAAGTCCTTACAACTCCCTCTGTAATCATTTCATGTTGTTCGTGCCATCCAGAACACGCTAAACATGATAAAACAGAGGAAAATTATTTGTGTTGCTGAAGGTCAATAGAAATTTCAGTGATTTTACAAAACATGTCTGGGTAAACAGCTGGTTGAAATTATTGCCTTGGTCACTTTGCATAGCAGCCAGCAGCCTCTTTGAAACCTCCCCAGAAATATCTCAGCTCTGAGCCTGGGCTTTGGTGGTTGCAGCACTGGTATTGCAACTGCTGTGGAGCAAAACTGCTGCCGTGTGCTTCCCCCAGCAGCTCCAGGGGCTCAGGGGGGAGAGCCTCCATTGTGATGGAGAAAAATGAGGGGAATTGGCTGAGAGAGCTCCGAAGGAGCAAGGAGGGCACATTTTGGTGTTTTCTGAAGCTGTGTGACCTTTGATATCAATAATTCAACGGGCAGGTACAAAGCAGGCACTGACTTCATCTGCTGCTTTTTCAGGTGATCACAGCCCTGGGTCAGCCCCTTAGTGCTGCTGGGTGGTGCTAATGGGACCTGACCTGGGGTTCCTGCACAGCAGAGAAACCCCACGAGGGCTGGGCTGCTGCCAGCACCTGCCCAGGAAATGCTTCCCATAAGTCAGAGGGATCAGGCTGGAAACTGAAGAAATTTAACCACCGTCTTTAGTAAGAAACGCTTCCACAGATGTCCCTGTTTATTAAAACTATTCCTTGATCTGAAAAGAAAAAATCTAATTTTATAAGAATAGTGATTTCTGGAAAAGGTGTTTTGAACTCGTTTAGGCATAGCCGGCAAATTTTAATTATAGATGAACATTTTAGCACTTTTTTAGTCGTATTTTACTCTTCTGAAAACGCGGCGGGTCTGAGTCAGCAGGATGCACAGCTGACTCCAGCCTGGGGAGGAGGCTGGGCAGAGCAGGCTCAGCAGCCTCCAGATGTTGTGCACTGTTTTCTTTTCAGTGGTCTTTTCCAGACCTCTTAGAGAGCTAGGTGATATGCAGATGAAGCGTATTATTTTCTTAAGGGAGACTCTAGATAACAAAAATGAGTAGGAAGAGTACAATTTCTTCAGGTCTGACTCAACAGCATCTGCTTCACCGAAAGCACTGAGAGATTATTGAAATAAGGCAGGTGTCCAGGTTCCATTGAGGAAAATATTTTAAGCTGTTTTCATAAGGAGAACTGTCTGGAACAGCAAAGTTGGCTTATTTTAAGGAAAATGGAACAAATCAAAACAAACACAAAAATGGAAGGAAGTATGATTTTGACAAAAGCTTTTCTCTCATTTTTTGAGCAGATTAGGTTGGTGTTTTGGACACTTACCTAAAAGACTGACATTTTGGAAGGAAAGGAAGTGAAAGAAAGAAGGAAACCCGCATCCTGGGTACAGAAACAGGATTTTATTATGCTTTGGAGGGGTGGAAGTAAATTTGTCTCTCTCCAGACCATCTCCAAAACAAAATGCCTGCATGCTATATCCACATGCTCTTAAAAGACTAGAAGTGCATCTATTTTTGACAAAATTTGAGTTATTTTACCTGCCATTCTGATGTATGTTTCTTAGGAAATGTAGAGCTGCAGTTGGAAGAAAAAAGCCATATGGCAGACAATTGCCAAACAAACAAACAAACAAACAAACACATACAATAAAGGTGCCAAACAGCTTTTGTGCAAACAAAAAGAGCAGAAAAACAGCCTTGTCCCCCTTTGATGCATCTATATGCTTCTATGAAAGAATATGTACTTGGCTTTTTACCCTCCCTTCAGTCCTTCTGGAGAGACTGGATCTTTTACCACGTGTGCTCAAAGTATTTCCTAGCACAGTCAGGTTTTAATAAGATCTCAGTTTACAGAAATAAATATGTCTAACCCCATTAACAGCTCGGGAACTGGCATTAATTTTAAGCGTTATCACATATTTGGCATAGCTGAAATACCGTGGGATGGAAAGCAGCAGGCTGGGCAGGGACTGTCATGCCTCAGAAATGGCCCTTTGTAAAGTTAATCAGGGCTGAAACCCCAAGTCTTGCTCGTGCAGCACCTGCTGGTTCCTCAGCCCTGTGAGGAACACCTCTGGAGCAGCCCTTGCTCAGGCAAGCAGGACCTCGCTCATTTGGGGTCTGCTGGGTGGTGGATGTGAGGAGGCTCCTCAGGAACCTGCAATTACAGTAAATGTTACTTATTTAAAGTGCTAACTGTCATATAATTTAAAAAGCCCTAGAGCACCACCTCTATGTCTTTTTGGAAGAGTAGATGAGGAGAAAAAATAAAATTCTCTAGGTTTTGTCAGAGGGGGAGGGACTCATTTTGTCTGTTTTGGAATAATTCGATCTAGCACAGGCTGCTGCACTGCACAGCAGGCACAGCTGGAGCACAGCGAGGGCATGTGGGTCACACACTCACACTCACACTCACACTCACACTCACATTCACACTCACACACAGTCACAGTCAGTCACAGTCACAGTCACACACACACAGTTACAGTCAGTCACAGTCACACTCACAGTCACTCACACACAGTCACAGTCACACACACACACACTCAGTTGCACACTCACACAGTCACACTCACAGCCAGTCACAGTCACACTCACAGTCACACTCACATTCGCACTCACATTCACACAGTCAGTCACAGTCACACTCCCACACTCCCACAGCCACTCACACACACAGTCACACACTCACACACACACACTCACAGCCACACAGTCACAGTCACAGTCACACAGTCACACACTCAGACACACTCACACTCACACAGTCACAGTCACACTCACACACACTCACACACTCACTCTCACATGCTCTCACTCACACTCACACTCATGCTCACACTCTCATGCTCACACACACACACGCTCACTCACACTCACGCTCACACGCTCACGCTCACACTCACACTCACGCTGCTGGGCACTACAGGCAGCACAGGAGCAGCTGAAATGGCACTGCCAGCTCCTCAGGGCAGCAGTGGCTGGATGAGAGCAGAAGGACAGCCAGGATTGGGAAGAGAGGAGCAGAACAGGTGCTGAGAGCAGGGGTAACAGCAAAGCCAGGGTTTGAGGGAACAGGCTGCAGGGAAGGATGGAACAATGGAACAATGGGGAAGCGCAAGGGGCCAGGGACTGAGAGCAGCCAGGAAGGTGTCTGGGGCTGGCTCTTGTCATTCCTAAATTCCTCTGCTCCCATGTTTCCCCGTACCAGAGAAGGTCTGTGAATGGATTATCAGAGTGTTTTTTTTAGGCCTCTCTAGAACACAAGAAAGTTGAAGAAAACAATATTTCCTGTCCCTGCAGGCCATCCCCGGAGGCAGATCTCCATCCCGAGCGTGGCTCTGGATGCTCCACACTCAGTATTTGTTGAACCAACTCCCCATGCTGGGACTGATGTATATTTGAAATAGAAGATGGCATGTTTCTTGCTCTCCATCCTGCCTTTTCCCCCTCACAAACATGCAGGATGCTCAATCTGCACTGACAGACTTCTCCAGAATGTGAGTACCTGAACTCATCTGCTGGTCCTGTCACAGGACAAATCAGCTCCCTTGTTGCCAGAGCACTTGGCCAAGTACAAGAGCACCAGGCTCAGTGTGGCTGTGCATGTTTTCACTGGTGTCTTGTGAACATCTGCTACAAAAAGGGACTGAGATGGGTTATCTCTGTGTTCATCCATGATAAAATTAGTAACTTAATGAGAATTTACCATGGATGCGGTAGGTCTCATTCCACACAGGAGAACTTGGGTTAATTGATTGTGTTAATCACATCCTCCCCTACTCATCTTAATCCCTCCATTTAATTTTATTTGGGTTGCACAGTTCCCTTGAGGAGCTGTGCTTGATTCGAGCACAGTCAGACTCAGTTAAGTTTCTTGACAGGCCAAGAGGAATGGAAGGATGCACTGAGCATACAGCTCAATCCAAAGCAGAAAGGACAGGAGGGAGAAAAATGAAAGGAATTTCAGATACAAAATCCAAAGTGTAAGGTGCTAATTGTCACCTAATGGTTCTATCATTCTTATAATTATAAAATCACTAAATAGATATGACTGCTTTAAGAAAGAAAACAGACGGAGCGTGCTCTTTCTCACCACCTGCTCCCACACTGATGTGTTTTCTTCTCCCAGAGAGGGGGAGTCCTCACCCATTCAGCCCAACGAGGGCAGCAAGGGCTCAGTGCTGCTCCTGGACCGTGCACAGATGCTCTGTGGCAGAATCATGAATTTAACCATACTAAGGTGCACTAAGGTATAAACTCTGTGGATACTCACAGGTGGTGTTTGAGCCGAACCCATGGCACAGTTTGATTTCCCAGTACTGACAGAGCCCATGGGTCTCCAACCTGCAGGCAGTACACTCCTATTTTGTGAAGTTTCCATGCTTAAGGATGCAGTAAGGAGAGGCTGCTCAGTGGGAATTTCAGCTCCATGTTTGAAATTCATCACTATTGCAACGTCAATTCAGATTCTTAATGTTACTTTAATATAAGTTTTTGTGATCTCATTCCCCTTAGCCTCAATTAGGGGTTGAGGACATTAGCCCAGTAAAATCCTGAAGGAACAAAAAAAAACCCACCTAGTTTTTTTCTTCATCATTTTTTGTAAGTGAAGTAGTTAGCAGGGATTTAGAGTAGGTAATTTTAGACTTGACAATAAATTGGCAATCATTTATGATGAGGAAAATAGACATTCAAGCTGGGCAGAGAACAGCTGAAGTAGAACCTCAAGAGATTATAAAAGAAACCTGCTGATGTGCAGGTTTCTGGCTTTCTGGTGTCAGCATTAAGTGACACTATTCAGGTTAAATAAACCTCTTTTTTGTGTGAATAAAGCTTTTTTGCACTTGGTGAGCAAGGAATGAGTATTTGAGTAGATGAATACAAAGCCATGTGGCTCATCAGCATGCTTGAATATTAACCATCCCCAGCACCCCAGGTTTAGCTGGTTGCAGGAATCAATCAATTTATAGTGCAGTTATAAAAGCACAAAATGAAGAGTATATAGACCAGGCACACATTATTGTCACAGATAAACAGGGGGTAAAATATGCAGCCTAAGGAAATGCTAATTACAGCCATTCCCCTGGGATCTGGAATCCAAACAAGGGTGGTCACAGGTGCTCATGGAGGTATGGTCACAAGAGGCCAAGCAGTGTCCTGGGGGGGGGGTGAGACAACAGAGCAGGGAAGATTTAAGACAATGTAAATAATTTTTTAAGCCATGGAGATCTTTATATCCACACAACTCCAGTGGAAGTCCCCTTGCAGGACCTTCACGGAGCAGTCCTGTTTGATTTCTTGCCACCAAACCCCAGGAACAGCCCAGAGATGAACAGACTCTGACACTGCACACCAGCCTGGCCTCTCTGCTGTCCCTGTCAGGCTCCCTCTCACACCCTCCCAGGGAGGAGGGATGCTCCAGCCCAGCTACCCATGGACTCACTGGTTGAGCACGTTTGCTGCAGGCACCCTGTGCTCTCATCCCACAGAGAATTCCACTTGGGAAGCCACTGCAGAGCGACATTTTCTCTCTTCAGATGTACACGATGTGAGAGCCAATGTACTCGACGTACGCTGCGACAGATTTTAGAAACTCAGCAATTTTCAAATTTAGCAAGGTTGCCTTTGTTGGTGATGCATTTACCCTTGTTCTCTCCAGGCAAGTCTATTAATGCACTGATAACACTTAATCCTTGACCTGTTTGTAGACAGATAAGCAGGCTGGTACCAGGTCTAGTCTCTCCAGCATAAATTGCAGCACAGTACAAGAAATTCCTAAGGACCTGAGCAGTTCGTATAATCCCAGTGGAATTAATAAATATGCTTCAAGATATTCCTTGTATTGTAGCAGATTAATTTGTTTTTATTAGTGTATCACATCTTTGAATGTTGTAATCTCATCCTAGCTCCAGGAAATTGCTGTGATCCCTGCTCCAAAGCTCTTAAAATGTTATATTAGTCACAAGTCTATTGCTGAGATTAAAGAACTAAGAGAGTAAAGGGTAAAACACGAGTGTGGTGAAGAGGAAGTTTACAGCTACAAGATTGCCTGTTTTCCCAGGGGAATCACAATTGCATCGTGAGATTTAAGATCTTTTTTTTTCTCCTGCTAACATTAGATCAGAAGACACTCCCGTGCTGGCACGCAACGTGTGAATTTCAAAGGAAAAGTGTTTTGGGTAAGGAAAGACTGACAAGAGCTTTCCAGGAGAAGTGCCCATCCCATGAGCACCATAGGCACTTTTTTTGAAGGAGACGTTTACACATTTCATCTATTTTAGGCAACACTTGAGCTCTTCCAGCTTCTAACAGGCTGCCCAGGGAAGTGGCTGAGGCACCATCACTGGAGGTATTTAAAAAAAGGGAAGATGTGGTGCTTAGGGTCATGGCTTAGTGGTGGACTTGGCAATGCTGGTTTAATGGTTGGAAGAGGGCTTTTCCAGCCTAAATTCTGTGATTCTCCAGGCTGCGGATTGGAGTGAGAGACAAACAGCAGTGTCCCTCAGCGTGGCACCTCACCCTCCACTGCTCCTGCAGGATCCCTGGGACAGCAATCCTTGCTGCCTCCCACCCCAAGGCCACAATCATCAGCCCTGGAACTGTCAGGAAACAGGTATTTTACCCAAAGCCATTAATCTCTGGCAGTGGTGCAGCTTCTTGCTCTGGGCTGAACCTATCCTGGCTGCACATTCTTCCTACAGAAGACTGGATGAGGAATTATTCATAATTTTAAATGCTTTGGTTACAGGTTTCCTCAGCACCTCCCTTTTGTGCAGTGAATTTTGGTTACTGCTCAGAGCTGACCCACAGTTCGTGCCTGTGTAGTGAAGAGGTCTAGGAATGGTCAAGGCTCTCCATTCATGGTCTTTACAAAAATTCAAAACACTGCTTTGCTGAGATGGCTTTGGAAATGATGGGGTTAGTGTGAGGAAGAGCAGGAAAAGGAGGCTATTGCTAGAAGCCTGTTAGGCCAGCCAAAAGGATGATATTTTGGGAAAGTCAGAAGAAAATAGTTATTAAAACAGACACGTTTTTCTGGATCTTCTCTCTGAGTTTTTGCCTTCTGAAAAGCAGTCTGCTGATTACATGAAAAAATGCGAGAAGGAAGTTCTGACTAATCCTAGTGTTGAATGTGGATGTGTGTTGGCCATCTGTAATAAAACACCTTGTCTCCTTCCCATCCTGCCTCCACTGTTACCCCCCTTTTCCTCTTTCCCTCCATGAAAGAAAAGAGGCACTCACATTATGCCTAGTGTCCTTTTCCTAGTGCCTAGTGCGTCCTTTCCCTCTTTCCTTCCTTCCTTCCTTTCCTTCTTTTCTTCTTTCCTTGAGCTCTGGTATACCCACAGATTTTGTAACCATGCAAAATCTTGTCCAGCAACAGTTTCAAACAAACCCTACCAGATCACACCTTAATGTGTAAAACAGTGGCCTTTGAATTCTAGCTGAGCTGATTAAAAGAAAATAACTTTAAAAGTACTTTAAAAACATTAGCGGATTCAGCCTAGCCAACGACACAACAAACAGCATTTTTTATTTACTTAATCCTTTCCTTTTTCAACGATTTTTCCATTGAAATGGTTGCTAATTTCAAGCAGGAAATTCACCAGATATGTCAGTATAATTTGCATCCATTAGTAACCCAGAAGTGGGTGCAATTCTATTTTGATAATACAAAAAAGCAGTAGCCTAAGGGTCTCTCTAAAGAGGGAGTAGCAGGCAGCCATAATGTATCACTGAGAATACCTCATAGGTGATACATCTGCATAGGCCACAGAGTGCTCCTTCTCCCTGAGGAGAATGGTAAAAAGATATCTCAATGAGTAAAATATTTTTGGGGATGGGAGAGAGGAAATGTTTCATTGGTTATTTTAGTAGAAACCAAAGGGGCATTTAAATATGGGGATATTCTTGTCTAAAATATAAAAGGGAGAAGGACAACAAGAAGACAAATAATAATCAAGTATAAGCAAACATTACAATTATCAATTTTTCTGCCTAATATTTCCCCAGTTACAAATGAAGATGTTATTCCTATAAAGACTCAGTAGCATCTATTCAAAGCAGATTTCAGGAGGGTAAGAGGCATTGTTTGTAGCTCATGGCAGGAAAGAAAGTAGTGTGCACCTCCTCGTTCCTCGGGAACATTTTGCCCTTCTCTTGGTTATCTGCCATGTGGAGAAGGAACCGGCAGTTTTCTGCTACAGACATAATTGCAATTTCAGTTCTGATTTGTATTACCTGGAAATCAAACTGGAGCCTCCAAAGGGCAGGAGGGCCTACATAGCAGCCCTCTGGAGTCTCAGTGGCTACAGTGTGTCTGTCTATATGGAAAATATTTTTTAAAACATGCTTGCTATGAGGAGTAAATGGCAACATGGGCTGTCTGCCAATAACCTCAAATCTGTAGTGAGAAATAATTCAGTCTGCTTGCAAGCTGAGTTCTAGTCTTCCTCTCCTGTATAGACTGTTGATTTTGCTCTGATTTACTAAGAGCAGGTACAAAAAATATTTTTTTAAGGCAACATCTTCCACTCTAATCATGGTTCTTAAAGTAAAATGCCAACATTTTTATTCACTGTCTCCCCAGCACCTTTTAAGCTCACGTCTAAACTTAATACACTGTGCTGGGTACAGGTCTTCACCACTGATGGTAGCTTTTGGCATCAGTCATTGCTAGATTTATCTGCTGCTCTCCATATTTCATCAAGTAGCTTGAAACAAATTCGTTACCAGAAGGCTGGTGTGTGTCTTTGATGCATTTTTCCAGCTTATCTAAATTGTTGAAACAGTTGAGCAACAAGCACTTAAAAATGGAAGTTCACAAGTATCAAGCTGAATTTCAGCTGTCTGGTAGGTGAAGATTCAAGTGACATTTGCCCATTACAGAGATGACAGAATAGCTCCTCAAGAAAGCCCTCACTGTTTTCACCAAAACCAAACATGAAACTATCAAAGCCAGGCATGGGAGTGCTTTCCTAACCTATTGTAACAATGCCATGTGTGAGTTTACAAACGTGTAGGCTGAAATACATTTGAGTGTTGCTTCTGACTGTGTGTGGAATAGAGCCTTGGAGGCTGCAACTTTGAGACACGTTGAATGGTGATGTGATATCATGGTGTGATGGAAAGATGAGCCTCCAAGGACCTGTAGAATTGCCCAACTCAACATTTAGTGTGGGAAATGACTAAATGTGCAACCTATGCACATGCTAAAGGTCTGCATACCTCAAGGTTTAGTGCTGGCATGCCACACATCCTTGGACTCAGCAATGAAGGTGTGAAGTCTGGCATCAGAACTCAGTCAGCCAAATCAGGAGCTTGTCTTCCACTCTCCTCCTGTTAGTCCCTGCTGTCACCTGTGTCTCTAATCACATCTTTTGTTTGTACAGCACATGGCAGTGATTTTATGTGTTTGTACAAAATGAAGCTTTCAGGTGTAAGGACTGGGCATGAAGTGGGTGCTTAAGCTGACTTGACCATGGGTTGCTCCTGAAATCAGTGGCCCCACTCCCCTTCCCCTTGTCCACAGAGACCCCTGGATCCGTCTGCTTCCTTAGCACAGGCACTGCTGTGTGTTCGACCCCTCCATGTGCTGGCTCAGGGACCTCAGCAAGCAAAGCCAAGACTGCAGAGCAGCTTGGCCTAGGCTGGCTGCTCACAGGGTCAGAGCAGTGCTGGATGTAGGGAAGGGGGTGGAGAAGTGTTGCTGGGGAGAGCAAGGGTAAGCACACCCTTTTTTGGCAGGAGAGGTATTTCATCATAGAGGATTTAGGATTAAATGTCACCCTGCTGGGGTGCAGATAGCATCTCATCCATGGAGGGTACATGGGCTGCTTGCAGGGAAAATTGCTAACCCAGTTGTTATTCCCTGTGTTTATGGTCAGGAAAGATTGGAGTTCACTGGCCACACAAATGGAGATGCCAGGATGTGTCTGGCCTATGCCAGGGGATATCCACATTCCTAAAGGCAGGCTGTAAGAGGTAACAATCCCACAGTTTGCGTGGTAAAAATGCATCTCTTGATTAAAGATTGAGTTTATCATCTGCAGGTAACTCTGTTTGATGTCTGCATCTGTACAGCCTGCAAAGAGAGAAGGGGTCTGTGGGAATGGGGGCATCCCCAGGGCAGCATCCCTGTTCTGGGCCTTGCCTAAGGAGCTGGAAAGTAATGAAGGTGTTTGAGTTCAACATGAACTGCTCAGGCTTTCCAGGCTCTGACTATGGCTCTTGGAGCAGAGACAGGCCCCAATAGCACTTCAGCTGGATGAAATAAAGAGAGCAGCAATTGGAGCCCAGCCAGCATGCAGTTAGCTGAGAGTGCTTCCTTTTCATTTTTATAAATTTGTTCCAAGACTGTTTTATTAAGCTTATTCTTTCTTTGCAGAACACTGGTCTAGTTTGCAAAAGAGTTTCAGGCTGACTGGCAAACCCTTCCACTTGTGAGGAAATGCTGATTCCAAATTCCTGCCTGCTCCCATGAAATCCAGCAGCAAGACATAAGGCTGGGGTGCTGAGGAGATGGGAGGATGTCCCCTTTGAGAGGCACAGGGACCAGCTCATCCCCTGGAGACAAGGTCCAGCCAGCACCCCTGGCTTTGGTGGCTTGGTGGGGCACGGGGTGGGTTTTACACGGGCTTCTGCTCAAATATGTAACAGCTGGGAACAAGGCAGGACATGTAGTAAAAGCCAAGCAGACTTAGACCTGGGATACTATAGCAGCAGCATTGCTGCAGAGGTTGAGATCCCTGAAATTTAAAAAAGGAACGTTTCTTTGAAACCCTGTTGTGGAAATAGCCTTTCTTGGGTGCTCCTGTTGTGGGCTGCAGAAACACTTTCCCGGGCACACATGAATGCAGGGAATACCCAGGAAGTTTTGGGTCATCCATCAGCACAGACAGAAACTGTGGAGCTGGAGAACACCTGCAGCCTCCCAACAGCCAGACTGGAGGAGGAAGGAATATCCTGGTGGAATAGCAGCAGCTGTTCCTAGAGCGCGCTGCACAGAAAAGAAAGGTGCTGTGATGAGAAAGTCAGAGGCTAGAGTGAGGATGCAAAACAATATTGGTATCAAGCTGCTGCAGTCTGAAAAAAAGAAGAGTTTGAGTAAAAATGTCAGAGACCCAACTGGAGGGGTATTCAAAGGAGGACTAACAAGATATTCCTGTGTACTGGATCCCAGCAAGCAAGTGAAGATTTGATTTTAGGCATATAGCAAGGGAAAAGTATAACTGCAGGGAATTTTGTAGGCACACACCGAAAATATAAAAATATTTTCTTAGAGGTCTTCCCTCTGAGGCCAGGAGAAGCACTGGTCAGCACGGGACTGTGGTGCTGATGATGTGAGCGTGGGTCTCTCCGTATCCACCATAATCAGGGCTCTGGAGGCTGATCCTTCAAGCTGCTCTTCTCCCAGTCACAGACATCACAGCCATGAGATCCAAGAGAAATGCATAGCAGGTCCAGGATCAGGCACAACAAAAGCAGGGATAAGGATTTCTGGGAGCCTCACTGTGAGGCACAGAACATTTGTGTTGGTTAACAAGAGGCTGTTTAAATCTGCATTGAGATCATCAGCAAAATACCCAAGCTTAGGATATGGAGTGCGGTACAAGTGAGGAAACTTAAGTAAATTGCATTGATGCATCTTGAATCAATTTGTATTTGATCTGCTCAACAAGCCCAAAGCTTGTATAGGTATTTGTATTTCAGAGGGATAATGGATTATTTGGGGTTAGGTCAAATGAGGAAGGAATTGACTTCAGCTAAGATCAGACAGGTGCTCACATTTGGGCTGGACTTATTTGTGGAGTTGCTGCCCCTTTGTGCTCAAAGGACTGAGTGTGGGCGCTGAGTTAATTCCTGCACCTCAGCTGGTGGGCTGTGACCTCGAGCTGAGGACAAATCTTGTAACAGGTGTGCAAGATCTTTTTTCCTCTCAGGCTAAATCAGCATGAGCTACTCTTAACCCATTTAAAATACCTCCTTGGAAAGAAGTTTCAAAACATCTTATATTTTCCTGTTGCTTGATTGCATCAGCTTAAAATTCACCTTTCAATCAAACTGGTGGGAATTCGCCTGCAGTGTGCTCTTGAAGCAATATGGTTTTTGAAAATTAAACTGGCCTCAGACTGTGGAGAAATGAACAAGAGAGGAAAAAAGCTTTATCCTAGACAGGAATCTTAAGAGTGACTCTAATCTTCAAGTTTAAGCTAATACAGTGCCACTGATATCAAAGCAGACATTCTTCCTTTACACAGAAATAAATTTGATCAGTGGTTGGGCTGTTAAGTCAGTATTATTTAACTAGATGTAAGATTTTTATAACATTACCAGTTTATTAATAGTCAGAACACGAAACTTTACATTAGTGTCAGGGATGTGGGGGAGAAGCAGAATGAAGAATGGAAAAAGATTATATTATTTGCCCAGGGCAGACAATTAAAGAGCAATCTACTTTAACAGTGTCACCTTTATATAATTTCTCCTGTCTACCATTGCCACAGTTTTCCACACCTCAGGGGAAGAGCTGGCATTCTTAGCAGGGCTCCTAAATGGGTTCCTGTTTCTGTGAGATACTCTTATTAATATATTTTTTTGTTTTTATTTTCTGTTCTTCAGGAAAGACAACTAGAGAAACCACCCCCAGACTTTGCAGAGCCACACAATGAAGTTAGTCCTGTTGCTGGCATAGGGGAGCTGAATGTTGGGACACAGCCACAGCCTTTATGCTCTTGGGCAGCAGAGCGGGTACATTACTTTGATTTTTCATATATCTTAATGTATTACATGGGTTTCCTTAAATATATGATCAGCTTCTCTTTCCTGCTTATTTATTCAGCAAGACTTTCTGCATCTGAGAGGAAAAGAACTTTTAATTCTCAAGAATCTGTGCTCTCTAAGTTAATGTCTGTTACTATATTCTTTTACATTTAGAAAGCTTAAGGTTCTCACACTTGTTTAGGAAGCACAAATACTTCCTATAAAGACATGTCTGAAATTAAACATATGCTCTTGAGAGTGCAATTTCTTCTGTCTTTCAGTGTTAGCCCCTGGTTTCTGGTATTCAACATGACTGTGCTCTCCTGCCAGCCTTGTTCAACTTTGTAGAGTGACAAGATTCCCTCACGTTATTAACATCATGCTACCACTGCAGTGACAGTGAAGGTGTATTTAATAGACATTTTGGCTTTTACTTCTGTTATCACATAAATTACAGCATCCATGTTATGGAAAATATTTGAAATAGGATGTAACCAGGGTTAAAAATTTAGGTGCAAAAATTTACTTAAGGACTGAGCTTCTCCAAAGCTGCGCTCGCTTTGTGCATTTAGGATTTTATGACCCCAGCCTGTGGCAGGTGCCTGTCTATCAAAGGCACTGCAGATCTAGGGCTGGATGTAGGACAGAATTTCACATTTGCTGTACCCACAAAACAGCATCCCTTCAAGTGATCACTTGAAGTGTCTCACTTAAAACATACAGAACAAATAACTTCATGGGCATTTTTAAGAAATGGGGCCTTAAAACTCCTGTGTTTCATTCCTAAACCTTGTTTTGCATTTTGTAACCAGTGAACAGCAATGAGATTTTCACTCCTGCAGGTTGTTGTGAACAGAACAAATGATGTCCCAAAGATTCATGTTGACACATTTCTGGTTTTAGCTTCTGCTTCTTTTGTCTGCCCAACTGGATGTTTTGCAAGAGTGCCCATTGCCTTTAAACTGTTCTCTTTTGCCCCTGATATTAACTTTCTGGGCAAGAGACACCTCTTTGGATAAATACAAAGCTATTTTACTCAAGGAGTGTGTATCAGTACATGCCTCCTCTTTCTGAGGCTTAGACAGAGGTATCATTTATATGGGATAAATCCATCTGGCAGTTAAAGTTAATTTGACCATTTCTTGCTCTTTTTTTTTTTTTTCTTGCA
>WAAG01082849.1:53833-76651 GCA_013390105.1 Tichodroma muraria
AAATTAATTGTGTAGCATTTATTTGTCTTACAGGAAATTATTTTTAAGTATATCTATAATACCACTCCTAGATCTAATCTGTGAAACTTAGACCTGAACTGTAAGACTAAACATTTACAACGAAAGCTCTAGATAGGAAATTCTGAGTTATTAATAAAAACTCAAAGATAAAATGCTGCTTTTAGCCTACCTTCTAATGTCAATATGTTTTCAAACAAGCCTTATGGCTTTGGTAATGGAAAATGGTCTTCCTTTTCTCAAGTCTGCCTTAATGCCTTAAATTCAGACCAGGATGATGTGACTAAAAGTCATCATCCATTTGACTACTCTGTGATCAGCTAAAAAATTTAGAGCTGTAGAGGTCGAGTGTTTGGTTGTCTGTCATAACTGGCATCTGTGTTGGAAGTCTTAACAACCATTCCAGAGCAGGAGCTGTGGGTGCTGAATACAAAAGCTCCCTCAGTCCAGAGTCGTCACTCGTGCCCATACAGCTGCCTGTCAGNGCCAGAATATTCAGTAAGGCTCTGAAAATGATTTCTTAGGAGGTCTTGTGGAAAAACACAGATTCATTTTACAGATTTTTTTTTTAAAAATGGAGTATGGGATAAAATCAAATCCTTTAGTGTCTCCTATTGTACTAGAAAAAAAAGAAGGACCTGTCAAGAGATACTTTCTATTTTCTCTATTCCCAGTATTATTGTTCATAAGGAAATTTTGAAAACCAGTATGTTGACAGAATGGGCAGGAGCAGATTTTGAACATCATTATTGGGAACTTTTCCCTTGAATGCTTCTATTACAAAAAAAAAAAAAAGAAAATGATAAGTGGTATAAAAGTCTTCAAAATGTGATAGGTATGCTAGTTAGTAGATGAAGTGTAGAAGAATCTTTTCAAGCTTTGAAGATCAGGAATTTCTCTTTGACAAAAGAATAAATAATACTTTTATTTGATATTTTCTTCAAGTTGTTTCAGTATAAGATTTAGAAAAATATGCCTAGAAAAACTATAATATTAGAAAAGTGATGCTTGAGGTGTTTAATTGTATTTCACCCTGGAATGCTCTTTTTATGTATAAAGAGAATCTGAACAGAAATTCTTTTATTAAAATACTCCTGGTACCCAAAATGCAGCCTGCTGAGTAAAAAGACCCTTCTGACATGTACAGAACTTCTGAAGATCCTTTTGCATGTAGTTTGGGCATGTTTAGACCTTTCCTCTGAACACAGTGAACAAACAGGTAACATTGTCAGTGAGGGGAAGGGAAATACTTAAAATGAATCATGTGGAGCTACCACAGTTACTTCTTAACCAGATATGTGGGAAGTTGTCTCTCTGAAGCAGTATTCACCAAGGGAGAGAAAAATGGGGAAGCTTGTAATATTTGATGGCATCACTTTAAAAATGAAACTTGCTTTTTTTTTTCATTGCCATTGAATCTCTTTCATACTCTGTCAATTAACAATATCTTTGTAGTAAAAAGGAAAAATCCATCTAAGGAATGAAGGAAGGTGATCCTTTTCCAAAATATTTCAGGTAATTTTGACACATATGAGGACTGGTGAAGAACCAAACTCTATTACTGGATTGATAGGCTGGACTATAGCAACCCCTAGTTGGAAAAAAATTGGCTTGCTTTTCAGATCTCCAAGCATATTTGTCTTATAAATACAACTTGTTGCATTTGCTTTTACTAAACTTTCATGTAGAATGGCCAGAAGAGCTGACAAACAAAACCACAAGACAGGACAACCTTGTCCCTTTTTCCCAGAGAGAATATCACAGCTGAGTCACAAAATCAAGGCTAATGTCAAAAAATAACTCAGTTCAACAAAAAATCCTCAGCTCTGAGTTTCTAATTCAAAAACAGTGCCCAAGGCATTGGAGGAATAAACCCTTCCTTCACTGTTTCTCTACCACCAGATTCTCTGGCATTGGTTCCTGTTAACCTCTGTGTAGCTGAGTTGTTGTCAGCTTGTGCTTTGTAAAGGGAGTTGAGAGACTGCACCTTTCTGCTGTCCTAACTCGGTATTTTTAGAATAGGATTGGGCTACCCCCTGCTTCTGTACCAGGCCAGGCTGAGGAAGAAGTGAGGATTTCCTCCCATTTTCCCTGGAGTAGATAAAACCCTTGTTCTGACCAGGACAACAAAAGATCAAGCAATTTCAGGGCCTGCCTTCTGCTCTCTGGCCTCCAGTGAGTGCCCTTAATGGTTCATCTGGCAGTGACAGCTCATACCCTTCTTCACAACAGGGACCCCCACCCAGTGGCAAAGGTGCTTGTGAGCTGTGTGTGCACGCACTGACTTCTTGAAATAAATAAAGTTTTGTTTTCTTCAGCTTGCGGAGGATTTGCCAGCAAGCAAAGTCTGGTGAAGGTTCTGCCCATTGGAGTAGGAAGTCTGATCTCTCTTAGCGGAAATGGTTGGAAGCGTGCAGCCTTTTTTAACAGGGAGAAGGGAAGAATAAAATTTTTCTTTCAGAAATTGAACCAGAGTTTTGATTTTTCCTAATGGAGAAACACATTGCTTCTCTGCTGGCAACTGAGATATTCTCCACAACAATTAAGTGAAACAAAATGAGTTTGTGACTAGGACAGGGCAGCTGGGAGTGTTGGTTCTGCTTCTGAGAGCACACCCCACATAGGCTCTGCTATTCTCTTCCAAAGGTGGGTACACCATAGGGGAGAGGAGGGCGTGGGCTGAGCTGCAGCTCTCATGCTGCCTCATTGTTCCTCTGAGGGGGTAAAGAAAAGGCTCAGCTGTAGCTTGCTAAGCTCAGGAGCAATGGACTAAGTTCTTCTGTATTTAATAAAGAGCAGAAGTCAATTATAGCACCACCCAGGAGCGAGTTTAATTGGGGCAGGAGATTCAGTGGCAGGGCTTTGCCAGGTCTCCCCTTTGTTCAGCGCAGTTATATACCCAGCTGTATATATAGTTATATATTCAATATCCTGAATGTAGGGCCATGCTGGGGAAGAAAACTACCTCGAGTTTGAGGCTTAAAAGCAAACTCCCATTTGAATAATTCAGATACAAAAGACCTCCTAATTTTTATTGGGGATGTATTTGTGTTTCTTTCCATGGTCGTATAACACACAGGAATGTGAGGGAGCTCTTTGTTCTCTCCCTCTCGGGTGCTGTACATCTGCGCAATGCAGAACTACCTTGGCTTGGTACTGACATTAAGGAAACCAAGCTTTGTCTGCAGACTGAGTGTGAGGGGTGTTGTCTGCCAAGAACCATCAGAGTCAAGTCATGAGGGCAGAAAAGAAAAGTTTTAAGGTGGGCTATTGGTTTTTCTGACTGAATTAGTTATAACTCTAATTGGCTAAGAAACCAGAGCACCACAATAAATATCCCAGGCTCATAATGATCAATACTGCAAAGTGACAAAGCAAGTCCTGAAGCTGGGAGATGGGAGTACTCAAGCCTTTCAGCCTTGTTCCTTATAGGAAGGCACTGATATTTCTATGTCACTATGAACCTCCTTTGGAAAGATATGAATCCTTGTTATTATCAACATTGCCCTGTCAGGTGCTGCAGAAATCTAGCAGAAAAAGTTACCTGCTTTCTCAGGTAATGTTGGGTATCAGAGTCCGAGGCAGCTGTCAGAAGCAGTCAGGAATTAAAGAAACACAAAGGAAAAGACTGTTTATCAAAAGGAGGAATGGTGATCTCAGAACACTGGGAATTTTTGAACCATTGACTTTCATAGCTGGTGATGAAAAAGATGATTTTTCACTGCTAGGTTACAAAATCTATCGACTGCAGAAGGAGATAACTTACGCTGTTAAGCACAAGTGCACAGAGATGATCAGGTGCAGAACTGCTACAGAGATCTCCTGAAAGCCCACTGAAGGTGCTACTTGCTTTGTTTATTGCTTATTTACTTATGTAATGACAGCAGCCAGTTTCAGAAGTCTCAGACACAGTCACACATCACACATTAGGCCAATGAAGAAGACCAGCTGAGAGCGTGTGTGCACTTACTGGGTGTGGTGGTTGTGTCAAACCAAAAGATGGTTGACCTTTGCAGTATGAAACTGAGGCTTTACCAGCCTGTGCTCTCACTGGTTGCTTGCAGAAGTCAACATTAACACGTGTACTCCAGACAGAAGCCCAGAGTAAAATTTATTACTGCAGTAAATCTATGTGGTCCATTTGTAGCCAAACACATTCCCACACCGGGAAGAGTCAGCCAAAGCAGCTGCAAGGTGCCAGGCATGAACCTTAGGGTACAGTAAGCAGACATTTGTGTGCCAGACAAGGAACATATTTTGGTTGCTGGGTTGGGTTTCACCTTATTTGACTATGTCACACTGTTATTTGCCTCAGCCTCAGCCACCCTCACTATAAAGCAATCTGGAGGCACAGGCAGTTCTTGGTGACAAGACCTCCCATGTTTTCAGAAGTCACCTCTGAACAAGGCAAAGCTGTTACTTGTCTCTGTAGACTGTGAAGGAATCTAACAAGCTCCAGTGTGGATATCAGCAATGTCCATGTACATTTACATAGTTGATTTGATGATTTCCACATTAGATCTTGCCTGTGTGCTCAGAAAAGTCTTGGTGAGCAGCCTGAGTGAGGAGACCTGGCCAAAAGCATCCATCCACAAGTGCTGGGCTCTCTCACAGAGAAAACTTGGCCTCATGACTGGGACATTGACTCTCCAGCTTGTTATGTTGGTGGAGGTCAGGAAGGAAGAGCCATCTGAGTCTCTTGTGATGACTTTTGTCATGGACAAAATATATTTGTTGTTGCTTTTTAGTTTTTCTTGTTATACTCAAACTGTAATTGACTGAGGTTGAAAAAAACACTGAACAAAAACAGCTGGGGGATGCTGACTTTTACAAAGGGAAGAAATTGTCATATCCAAAGGGCACAGTTTGGGTACTCTCCAGGATCCCAGCCAGTCTTAAACACTTCCAGGGGTGGAGCACCCACAACTTCTCTGAGCAACCTGTGCCAGTGCCTCACCACCCTCACAGTAAAGAATTTCTTCCTAGTATCTGATATGAATTTCCTCTCTTTCAGTTTCCAGACGGTCCTGAGCAGGAAGTGATGAAGAGTGGCACGGGGAGCCTCTGCACATCCCGTGTGCCCTCTGCCCCTGCAGCCCTGTCTCCTTGAGGCTGTCAAGCTGAGGCTTGGCTGGTTTGTGTGCTGCTCCACTGCTCTTTGCTGAAGGGTAGCCTCCTCCACTGAGCTATCACTCACTGGTAAATGATAAGGGAAGGCCGCTGAGGCTTCACTAACTGCGTTCATTACAAACGTTGTAATTGCAAAGATTTGCTATAATTCAGTTAGCTGCCCTAAAAGCCTTGGCAAGCCACATTATTGAAATGATTATTGTTACAAGATTGTTGTAAATTGGAGTCAATCATCCAGACGTGAAATTGTCTTTTTTATATCTGTGTGGCAGAGAACAGTCTTCCTCCTTTTATTTCTTTAAATTAAAATCTCCTGGTTATTGTACCTCAAGTACCTTATTGGACAATGGGGCCCCTTCCCAAAAAAATGCAATTAAATCTTTTCATCTCTTCAGCAGAGGTGCCATGGATCTTTCTAGTCTGACAGCTCACAGTTACTCCCAGCATGTTTTTTGGTGCTGCAGGAAAACAGCTGTCTAGGACCACACAGGTACAGCTGACTCTCCTTTCCAGTTCAGCTGCATTGGACCAGAGCTTCTCCACCTGTGCCTTGTGGGAATGGCTGCAAACTGGACAACTGAAGACATATGCGGATATTTCCACCTACGTGCCAAAGGAACACATCACGGAAGAGTAATTAATATTCAAAGTTTCAGCAGATCTTAACTGGTTATAAATTGATGAGCTGCAGTGACAGCCCTGTGCAAGATGGCATGTTAATTATTTTCAGAAGAGGATTCCCAGGTTTGAAGTGATGAAGAAGCACTGTACTACCCCACCTGTTGAACTCTGAAAATCTTGATTCTTGCCTGGTGTTCAGGCCTGGTGTTTGTTGCAGTCTGAGGAAATATGTGATCCTTGCTGCTGCTGCTGCTGCTGCTGTCACTGTGTCCTTCTACTGCTTGAAGTGCCCTGACCATTGAGCAGGGAATCTTCTGCATATTCAGGACATGTCACCTCTCATGACAAAGGCAATTGGATGGCTGGAGGTTATCCTGGCCATTACAAATGCCAGTACAAGGATGGGAGTTGCTGTGCCTCCTAAAGAGATAATAATTTTTATACTATGTAATATAGCCAATAGTTGGAACTTTATCTGAGGACTGGGTCAGGAGCTCTGACAGGCATGGTATGGGTATTCCATGGAAGGGGTTCTTCTTACTTGACCAGAGGTGCAGATGTGGCAGGTAAAATGTAGTCCAGCACAGTTGTTAGCAGTAGGTAATCTGGTATTTATGAGTCTTCCCTGAGGTGGACTTTCACTTCAGCCTAAGAGAAAAGCCATGTCTATGCTCTGGTTGAACTGTACCCTTCATAGGAGCAGGGGAGTGGGAAGGAAATAGGACTTTGTATCAGTGGCTATTCTTTAGATTGCATTTGGACCAGTTTCCTGTCCAAACAAGAATCTGTGTCCTTATGTCTCTTGTGAACCGCTTGTCAAGGGACAGCACCTGGTGCTCCTGTGGAAGCTGTGGGAACAGGCACTTCAGTTATTCCTTGCACAACCCTTAAAATTATTCATCTGATAAGCAAAAGTTCTTGTTGTTTAGGAGCTGAAAACAGAGATCCCAGCAACTGTGAAGAAAACAATGGGAAAAGGGGTCAAACAGGACTGTGTTCTGCTTGCAGAAGCAGAGGGATATTCTTGCTGTTTCCTGGCCTCTGTGGAAGCAAAACTGCCTCAGAGTCTCCTTTTCTCTCTGCCTTGTGCAGAGAAACCGTGAAGCTGGGGTGGGAGAAGGGAAAACTCCAGTGTGTCTGCTGTGGGCATATGTAGTGTGCCATCCTTGGTAGCACTGCAGGATGTCTCCTCTGCTCTTTCTAAGCAGAAGACCTCTAGGTGGAGTGGCACAAGGGAAACAGGCTTTGCACATTTCTCTTCTCTGTGGAGCAAAGGGAAAATATTTTGGGGGATGGAAAGCACAGATTGCCCATGCAACCTCTTTCCTCATACCACCAGATAAAGCGTGAGTGACTGTGACAGACACCTCAGAGACTGGTTTTCGCTATTTCAATTTTTCTTTATTTCCCTTCATTGTCCCTGGCTGCTGCCATGCACCATGCTGTGCTGGGTTAGGACCACACAACATACCAACCTTAATTGTTCAACTTTGACTCTTTCCTGCTCTCAGGGTCACTCAGAAAATCTTGTTGGTGTGTGACTGTCATGGATCCTTCATACCTTTACAGCTTTTGTGAGCATCCCTCTAGCACTGCCTGCCATGCCTCTCCTGTCTTTCACAGAAAAAGCAGGTGGCTCGGTTGTGGGAGCAGGGAAAGATATTGAAAGGAAATTCACTGGAAAAGAAATTATTTTCTACCTAAATAGAAAAGTTATCATAACTTCAGGAAGAAAACACCAGATCAGGTCTATGGAAGCTACTCCTACCTAGAACCCAGGAGCTACTTGTGGAATTTTAATCATATGAGCCCACACAATAATAACTGCATTTTTATTTTTTTTCCCCCCAACTTATGTATTCAGCTGAAACTAAAGCTATTATTGTATCAGTGATCAAATACCTTATGTCCAACCTACTGCCTCCCCTGGGAAGAAGAAAACATCAAATGCCTTGCAGAAGAATCTGGGGTAAAGTTGAAAATGAAAAGTTGCTGATTTCAAAGAGGACAGTTAAAATGCTGGTCAAATTGAGAGCTTAATGCATTAATGTGGTGAATATAAAGTTCATCTTTTGTTGTTTTTTTTTTTCCCTTCTGAATCAAAATGTTTCAAGGCATTTAAATAAAATTAAATTGATATAATTAGTACAAGCCCATGAGAAGTGATTGAATTACTAAGTATGGCCACTGCTACGGCTACATAGTGGAAGCCTTCAGTTTTCATTAATTCCATGTTTGAAAATCTGGATTAAACACCCAAACTAATAAGTCAAAACATTGATGTAAGATCCAAAGGACAACAACATTGTCACTCTGTATAGCAGGGCACCAATTCAGCGCTTAATTGGTACAAGAGCTGTAATAATATGGCTCATGTTTAATTAATAAGAGTTCTAACTAGTCATGAAACTTTTAAGAGCTCTTGGTGCTGTGAAATTGTTGCTGTTTTCATCCAGTGTGCTGCAAAGCTTTTCCTCTCTGACACCTCACTCTGATGGGGCAGCTTCCCTGGATACGGGAAGCAAGTGTTTATCAGCATATCACAGAAGCAAAAATTGAACTTGAAGGAGATTTATGTTAAAAAGACTAGAATTCATCTTGGGTTTTGCTTTCCCCAAGAGGAGCAGGGAAAAATGTGGCAGACCTGGGCAGTTAAAATAAAGTGGTCAAAATATTTGGTAATGTGTTGATTAGCTCCCTATCCTCCTTCTTACTGACTCCTTTGAGCACTCACAGACTATCTTGAGAAAGGGCTCTCTTGGCATTTTATAGATTTTCCAGGCAGAATTCTTCTATATTAAAGGAACAGAGTTTAGTTTAATGTTCCAGCCATATGCCAGAATTTATAATCCTTCCCATTTAAAGCAGTTCATCTAAATTTGATCCTAGTCCTGTGCAATAAAAAAATATAATTAAAGGTGAATGTAAAAATTATTGAACAAATATAATAAAAAGGCAATTAAAGTGTTCAGATATAAAAATGCAAGAAACTAAGGTGAGCCCTAACCTCTTAAATTATTCTTAAAGCAAATATACTTAATCGTGTAGAGTCCATTCTTTTTTTTTACCTTTTGCCCAGACCTGCATGAAATGCTGTTAAATCAGGAATATATTCTAGTTATTTTCTTCCCTAATACCTACTAAGATTCATGGGAAGGATAACTTGCTATTAACATAGGCTTGTCTTCTTTTTTTCTTAGAATCAGCATACTCATGGTACCAGTGCACTCTGTGAAAAGAACATCTTGTTTGACATTTCTTCATGGATCTTTTTTCCCCAGTGAATATATCTAATCCCTTTTTGTAAAGCTCATGTAAGTTTTAGCCACTCTCAGTGTCCCATAAAAAGTACTGCAAAGCTTAATTCTGTGAACTACCAGCTCTAGTTTCTTGTATGAACCTGCTATCTGCAAGTTTCACTTGGTGCCCTCGCTGGTGTTAGAGGAGACAGTGGCAATCATTCTCTTTTCCCTTTCTTGTTCCTGCCTATTCACAAAAAATGTTTGTAAAAGAGCTGTCAAGTGAAATTGAGTACTTTGCAGGAGATAGCCCTTTGCAGTAAGATTAATGGGAATAATGTTCTAGGGGAAATGCCTGATTATCTGTACGGCTAATCCTATAGCCAGGTATTATATGGTGACCAGGAGACTTCAGAGGAGTCGGAGTTGTGCACCTGGTTCTTGGAAAAGAGTTAAACAGGAAAGACACTGAAAGAAGGAGTGAAGAGATTGCCTCTATAATGTTAGTAAAGTTTGAAACCAT
Source organism: Tichodroma muraria (assembly GCA_013390105.1). Taxonomy (NCBI): domain Eukaryota; kingdom Metazoa; phylum Chordata; class Aves; order Passeriformes; family Sittidae; genus Tichodroma; species Tichodroma muraria. Next base: position 63,365 of record WAAG01082849.1, read on the forward strand.
ACTGATCATAGAGTAGTTTAGCAATTAATTTGACAAATTAAAATATCTCTTTTCAATATTTCATTAACTTTAAAATGCCACATCCATTACGTTGTGAGTCTTGAGAGCAACTTTAAATTCGGGGTATATTATTCTTTACACCAGATTGCTAATGTGAAATGCAGTGTCATAGGCAGGTGTGTTGCAGTGAATCTTCTGAGTTTTGTGGCTGTGATCAAAGGTGGAGTGGGCTGTCGATGGTGATTAATGAAGATACTGACCCTATTTTTTCAGCAAGGTGAAGTGAGAATTTGTTTTTAATCCCTTATAAAAACAAAACCAAGCAGATTCTAAGCCAGGCAACAAGTAAGCAGACACTTCTTCGTGTGCATGAGATACAGCAAACAGGATAAAAGCTATTTGTGGATTTAGTGGTGCTTGTTGTTTAACATGTACACATTCTCTAATGGCACTTGCTGCTACTCCTAAGTTAATGCACTTGACTGGTTTGGTTCTCTGGCTCGTGGCTTTGCTTTGTGGGAACATTCAAAAGCTTGCTGAGTGAAGCTGAAGATGGGATAGAGGTTTTGAAGCCAAATCAAACATCTCCTAAAGTCTCTGATTTTTGAGAGTTTCATTCTGCCCCAATGTACAGGTGCTTACTAGTTTAAAGCCCTTTGGGTGGTTTCTGACATTCCATGGTTACATCCAGGATGATACCTTAAGTAGCTTTTACATTTTTTAGATTTTGTGCTGTTTATTGGTTAGGTTGACCACCCTCACTGCAGTTAAAGTGGCTGGTAAAGGACCCTGGATTCACTACTCCAGAGTCAAAAAGGCTTCTGCTCCTGAAATAACTGTAATAGCAGAGACTGATGAAATGAAAACATGCTTTAAATAATTTCTCTTCTGTGTCCAAGCAACTGTTCACAATAATCATTCTTCTTCGCATGATACTTGATTGTGCAAGACATTACTGTTGTTAGATGTTTATTACTGTTTATTATTGCTTATGATTATAGTTGTTAGATATTTATCTATTATTAGATATTTGCTGTTCTTAGATGTTTATCTGAAGTTAGATATTTATTTATCATTAGTTATTTATCTCTTGTTAGACTTTTATTTTAGATTGTTAGGTACTTATATTTAGAATGGAGACTCAACAAGGTAAAGGCCTTGTCAAGCCCCTAAAGAGGGCAAATGATACCTTAAGTTTTAGCTTTTATATTTTTTAGATTCTATGCTGTTTTAGTGGATAGGTTTAGGTTTCATATTAAGTGCTACTAAGCTCTCTTCACAGAGTAGATAGACAAAACAATTCCTTCTCTAGCTTGAGACCAAGGACAACTCTCAGGCCCAAGAACAAAAACAACGGTGAAGCGAGAAGAAAAAACGAGGATGGAGCTTCATAACCTGAAGCTGTGGCTCGACAATTTGACTCTAATATGCCAATGGAACAGAACTTAAAAAAGTGTGGGACCTCGTGATCAGGGGGCCATTTGGTGACCATTCAGGAGCATCTTGGGTGTGGAGGCCTTTTAATAAATACCTACTTTATTCTTTTGCTCTGTCTAGTCTCTGTTCCAGGTCAGCCTCTAGCAGGCATCAGGATGAAAACCTCTGCTGTGTCTTCATGGTGAGGGCCATGAGGAAGATTGTGCTCAGCTGCTGTGGTTCCTGGGACCTATAGATATTCCTGCTGCAGTGATCCCTCAGAGCCAGAGCCATGGCGTCAGTTTTGCCCTGCAAGAAGAGGGGCTGGGGTGGTGTGAGGCACTGCCTGGAGGCTGCCAGGGCTGGGGAGGGCTGCAGAGCTGTCCCTGTCCCAGGCCCTGAAACAGCTGCTGGTGGCCCCACCACTGATCAGTGCTGGTAATTGCTTTTCTGAGCTGTGTTTCAGTCAGCTCTGGGGGTCAGGGGTCTTCCTGGATAACAGCCTTGGATTAGCAGGAATTTCCCTCCTGTTATTTTTCTGGGAAGCTTGCAGATGAGTTCCATGCTTGGCAGCATTCCCCTTTTAAGTTCCAATTTGTGGCTTTTTTTTCCCTCTCCTTACTTTAGCTTTCTGTCATTTGTTCAACAAGGGACCACTGCTGAGGGAAGAGCAGGTCCCTCCTTTTGATTTTTCTCTGTAATGCCCATGTTAAAGATGTGACACAAATGCTGATTTTGGAGGAAAGCTCTGGCTAAAATCCTGGCCCCACTGAAGTCAGTGGCATCATTCCCACAGACTTTACAGGTGCCAGAGTCTTGTCCTTTATACTTCTATTCTGAGCCTCTTCATCCTGGAGACAATGTTTGCTCGACCAACAAATAATATAATATAAGTATCACCCCAACAGGAGAAAAAACTCCCCAATGTTAAGAAAGATTGCAGTGTCTTGGGAGTACCTGGAGATGTGAGGGTCTCCTCTCAGGAGCAGAGCCAGCTGGCTTCCAGACACAGGCTATTGGGACAACTCCGCTGATAGTGAGATGACAAATGCAGGGAAATAGCAAAGATAAATGGCCCAACGCTTGGAATATTAGAAAATGCAATAACAAACTCAACTTTTGTTCTGCCAGAAATCAAACTGACACAATTTAGGAGGAAATATGCTGGCATCCTGTCCCTCTCCTCCCTCTCCTGACTCCCAACTTTTGACTTCCCAACTCCTGACTCCTCCCTTTTTTATCTTCTTTGATTTTTCCATCTAGCTCATGAGGTTGAAATTTGAACTGAGTCTGAATTCAAGTTCCTTTCAGGATTTTGTGGGATATTTTGCATGGTAATCTGTCTGACATCACTGCAAGATTGTGAAATCACTAAACCATGCTTTCTCCTTGTTGCCACAATGAAAATATGCATTATAACCATGCCCATTACTCTTTTGGTGGTTATAGCACAACTCCCACTTAAGGTCTCTATCACTTGGGAAAGAATTATGCACTGGCTGAATATTTAGCAGATATAACAGCAAACCATATTTAGGAGTCTGGAGGGAGAGAAGCATCATTCAATGCCAAAAAGGACTACTAACTAAAAAATGCACTGTGCTTGCAAATTTTAATAAGCTCTTAATAGAGATGGATTTGAATCAAAACCTTGACTTCAATACATCATGAAGTATGGTGGGAGTTGGGAGTCCAGGCCCACATCAGACATCATGTCAACATATCTTCCTGTAAAAGATTGAACCAAACCCAAAGAGCTTAAGGTCCATCAGTTAAGAGGCCAATCAGACATAGAGACCAAAATAGTGCAAACTGCATGAAAAAAGACTCCTTTGTTTTGAAGCATGTACAGACAAAGACAGTCAAGAAAATAAATGTATTGCAGAGATGTTTTATTGCCTTTTCAGATGATTTCTGTGGAGTGTACTTTATGAGTTTTGGCCACACTTTCACATTACTGGTGAATAAAGCTCTCATTGTTCAAAGGGTGTCACCTAGTGACTCATGAATTTCTTTAAATGCTGCTTAAAGAACCCCTCATGTGAAATTGAGAGTGCTGCTCTGTATGTACCTATGGGCCTACAGAAAAATGAGCCACTTCTGAGCCTGATCAGTTACTGGACTGGGGAGTCTCAGACAATTTGAGATTGATAGACACAGGGAAGAACTGAAAATACAGCACCATCTCTGCTCCTTATGGAAAATAAATCTCCTTGATTTTGTGTCACAAGTGCTGATTCTGTATTTCCAGCTCAGGACTTCACTCTGGAAGTATGAGTTGAATTTAAAGTGAGTCTAAGTTATTCTTTAATGAATGCCTGCCTACTCCCTCCTTGAGTCAATGCCAGTGCAGACATGCCTTGCGCAGAGCTAACAGACAGCAGGGAGGTCAAAAGGATGCTTAGCTGGGCAAACAACTAGTGTACACAATTTCTGTAATTTTCCAGCTCAGTCTGGATGAAGTAAGTCTTTCAAACCAATCTTCTCTGGCAACTTCACAGTGGTGTGCTGAGGTTTTGTGTGTGCTGTGTGACTGCAGCCCGGCCAGAACTCTGCTGCTGTGGGAAATGCCCTTCCCAGCCAGGTAAGTGTCTATAGCCTCTGGAGCTGCAGCTGGAGCTATTTTCAGAAAGTTGATCCTAATAGAGAATCCCATCAAAGCACTTTATAAACCAACTGTGGCTTAACTGGCATTCTTTTGGTATTTCCATGTTACCATTGAACCTATGTATTGGCAAAACCATTAAAACAGCCCAAGCAGTCTTAGCCCTCTCCAGAGTGTTTGGTCATCTTGGAGATTAGATTTTGCTGTATCTAACAAAACTGAGCCTAGTGCACCTTTGACAGAATTACTTGTACGTAAGCTCTGGCATCTCTCTATTTTATTTCCTCTGTCTTGCTGTTTCATCATCTAGTATTGTATGAGCATTTTAGAAATACATAATCCTCTGATTAAAACTAGTCGAAGCAACAGGAGTAGGGATCCGTGTCCATATCTACAAAAAGAAGTTGGTGAAGACATGTTCATAAAATATTTTCAGCTCTTAAGGAATACCTTTACACTCAATATCAACAGCTGAGAAATGCACCCTGCCTGGGGAAGCAAGGAATGGACCACTTTGGGGAAATCTGAATGCATGTGTGTAATTGAGACCTTGAGAATGGGGTTTATACCCATTTTATACGTGAGGATACAAGGAGACAAATTACACTGGCTACTAAGCCAGACTGTCACTAGGGAGAAGGCCTTTCACTCCAACCTCTGGGAGGCTTTGCTGCATTTCCAGTTTGCATTGTGCAGGTTTGCTGCCATAGGGCTGCACTCGGGCAGATGGTTACTGCATGCCTGGAAGCACAAGTGAGGAACTGGAAAGGAGAATTTATCCTATCTCAGAGAAAAAAAATGCATCCTCTCTGGCAGCAGGGCCTGCATAAAAACTTGGCATTGAAGATCTTTTCCCTTTTCTGCAAAACACTGAAATATTGGGAGGAATAAGGGAGGGTGGGCAATCTCATTGTAATTCCTCTTTGCCTCAGAGATAGGGAGTCAGGAGAGACCTCTAAGTGGTTCCCCTGGGAGAGGGATGAGGTGGTGTGTGCACTGACCATAAAAGCCTAAATAGCTGATTAAATATCATTGCAAATATTCAGGGTTAACAGATTTTCAGAGGTGCCAAGAACTCATAAAAAGCTTTGAACCCATTGTGAAACTGCAGTACCTTTGGAAATTCAGCATTATAAAACTGAGCCATGCCTTAATATACAACAAAAAGTATGCAAAAATGCCCACTTCATAACCTCAAGTATTGGGCAATTTTAAATGCAACATACTAAAAAAAGATAAAAATGAACACAGTGCTCAGTAACTTAACTTACAATATTTAGTGAACATATTATATTTTTTCTTCTAAACACTGCAACTCTAATAAGGACACCAAACTATGAGCAATTTACACCCAAATCAATGCATTGACCGGACAGCAAACCTTCAAATTACTTAACAACTCAAAGTTAGTGTATTTTTCCATGTAACCTTTCATATTATTAGCAGCAAACAGAGTCCTAGTTACTCACGTGAATGCAACAACTAACCAGTCAATTGCTAAATATCCCTAAAGGTCTGCCTATGCTGTATTACAATATGTCTGGTTGATAATCCTGCAACGCTTCTTTAGTTTCAAAGGGCAACCTGTTACTAGTTCCCAGAATTCCCTTTTTAAGGTGTGAAAATTGAGTGTTCTCTTAAAATTTAACTTTCCCCCTGTTGTGTACACTAAAGGCAGCTGAAATGCAGCCTTAACCATTTTATTTCAAAGAAATCAACAGGAAGCATCAGGTGGCAGTGACCTTCCATGACTGAAGATATGAGCTACATTTTTCATTAATGTATTCTTGTCCCCAAATGCTGGAGAGGAAACAACAGACTTCAAATCTTTCTACAGAGAGTACAGGGGATTACACAGTGGTGACATGGGAAAATCAAAACAAACGAACTCTTTATGCAGCTAAAATCCTGCTGCAGTTCAGCTACAGATTTCATCGTTCTGCCTAATGGGATTAAGGCACACAACAAGGGGCTCCATTCTCCTGTATTGCTGCCTTATTCCTTTAAGTGCTGCCCAATTTCAGAGCCAGGAAGATTCATGAAAGAGCACAAATACCAAATGACAAATATTTTCCATTTTTCATGATTGACTCTGAAGGAGCTTGACTTGGACACTTCTGCTAACAAGGTGAAGTCATCTGCTCTGGAAGTCAGTGCTCTGGGAAGCTTGCAGATGAGTTCCATGGTTGGCAGTGTTCCCCTTTTAAGTTCCAGTTTGTGGGTTTTTTTTCACTATCCTTACTTTAGCGTTCTGCATGACTTCATTCAACTGCAAAAGCAATTTATTTACTAGCCAAGGAAATACTGGTGCACTGCTTCAGAAAGAGATCATGTTTGTGTGCAGCGAGGGCCAGCAGCTCCCTGGAAGCAGAGAACTGCAGGGGTCTCCTCAGGGGTCCACAGGGTCTCACCAGCCAGGGCCCATCTCATCACCCCTGCAAGGGAGCAGAGGAGGTCATGAGATCACAGGTCCAACCAAGTCTCCAGATCACCATGCAAGGCCAGGGTGACCGGGCAGGGTCGAGGTCAAACCAGGAGGTCAGTCCACAGGTCAGATCCAATGAATGTCAGGCAGGCCCAGAAAGACTGAGGAGGGCCAAGGTCAGCATGGGAAGAGTTCTTGGAGCAGGGCTGGCAGGCAAAGCTGTATTCAAGGCTACATATTAGAGCTTTTATGAATTGTAGATTTTAAAATTATACAAGGAAGCAGCCAGTACTGCTTGAAAAGTTAATGTATTTCTTCCACATTGGCGTATCCAGCTTTCACCATGGCATTGCTTGAGAGTCCTGGGTTAAACTTTGCTGTGCTAGTCACAATGATAGCATGGGCCAAAGAGATGCTCTTGCCCCAGAGACCTCAGGTAAGGGCCAGTGTTTATATCTGCAGTTTCAGGTACAAGGGCAGGTACAAGGTTACGAGTGCTCTGATTTCCCTGAGATACTCAGCAGTGCATGATACTGCCAGAGACAGAAAATTGCACTATCTAATTTAGCTGGGACATGTACAATCTCTTCAAGGAAGAGATTGAGTCTATTAGATTCATCTGTAGTTTTGCTCCAGCCACTCAATTGTAAGGGGGTTAAGCTGGAGACAAACAGTGTTTCAATGTTATGACCAAACTGAAAACATAAATAAATCTGTTGCTCCTGTGTGCTAACTGTCCTGTGTGCCCAAGGGCAGGATGCTTTAATGGGGTGTAATAGCTCCAGGTCTGGACTTATGTATGTGCACATCAAACGCTCCTTTTAAACCATGAACAAGTGCTATTGAAATAATTATTGTATTAGCATCATCATCTTTCTACATGGAAATGTGGAGCATATGGCAAGCTCAACAGATGCCTATAGCCGCCACCTAGATAACATTATTAAAAACCAAAAAAAAAAAAGGAAAAGCCATTATATTTTTTGGCATATTGGCTGAGAACACTCAGGAGGCTGAACTGGAGACTGCTGTCATATTTGTCATCCTGCTGATTGCTTAATGTAAAACACAGAAGGCCAGTGAAGTGGGAGAAAAGCAGGATGCTGTAGAGGACCAAAGCCTGAGCACTGGGAGTAGGAAATTACAAGCAGTGACCTACAGTAATATGCAACAAAGGTGCAGAAACCCAGCTTCTTGCTGCCAGGGGACAGGCTGTTGACTGGGAACAAAGCTTCAGATTTCTCTGAGTGATTACGAATTTGCAGTGCTGTGGATACCATGTCCTAAAAGTCCTGGAGGAAGAATATGGGCACTACGGCTGCCAGCTGATTCATGAGGAGCAGCTGCAAAGAAAATGCCTCTTCCTGCCCTCCCAGATGGATGAAAACTGTCATGAAAGGGCACCTACAAGGGAGGGTTGGACTTCAGCCTTCAAGCAGATTTGTGTAAGTCCGCAGATGGGAAAAAAACCCAGTGCTCAAACTTCCTGAATATCCTGTTCAAAGGAAAGGCCGCTCGTCCTCCCTGTGAGAATTTTTCAGGGTAATGTGGGGCACACGGAAGAAAGACTGGTCTCCTAGACCAAGAGCTGCTGCCTGCATCTGCTGGTTTCAAATGGCTGTGAGATAAGGCTTTTCTGAGTGAGAAACTCTCCTTCTGTTTCAAAGGTGGAGAGGGCTGGGAAAAGGAGCTGCAAGGAGGAGCTGAAGACGGGGAATCCCATGTGAATGCCCTTGAAAGAGCAGAGCAGATGCTTGAGCTAGATGCTTATTTATTTATTTATTTTTATGGACATTCTAGAATAAGAACATTCTTGATTAATTTTGATGTTCCTTAATATCACTTAGAATTGTTTTTTGACACATGGAGGAACTGCAGGGAAATACCCTTCTTGCTATGGAAACATCACGGTGCTTTACATCGGCTTAAGGAGTTCTGCTTCTGCAAGTTCTTTGCAGCAATAAGATAATTTTCTTGGTATTTTTTGGATAGGGAATACTCTTAGTACATAACACAGTGCTTTAGAAATTGCCCTCCCTTTCCAGGATTTCTGTGTAGTCTGCTGGATATTCAATGGCAACACACAAGTAGCTGTGACAGGGATGGTGCAGGCGACTTCAGTTTTGAAATGTGACTGGATTTTGTGCATTCAATTCAATTGTGGTTGCAAACAAAATTAAGAGGTGTTATGAAGAATTTCTCTTTCTCAGGAGAGTCATGTGAGTAAGAGGAAGGAGTATGTGTGTCTGTGTGAGAGAGAACATAGTAACTGCTACGGTAAGTGACGGGTGAAAGAGATTTATTCATTGTTAATTTGCCTTCCCTCTGTTTCATTGCCCATATAACGTGCAGTTTAAAAATATACACAAACTAATTAGGAGACATTTTCTGGAAGGGAGTCACAGCTGCATGATGTGAAATTTCTGCAATCAGTGAAAAAATGTAAGGGGCTTGTTTACGCAGTTCAGACATCCAACTTCAGCTACACTGTCACGAATGGCTGAACTTGTGATATTCCTTTCTTCCTTCATAGTTAAGTATTTCTCCAAGAAATACTAGAAAGAAAGCCTGTAATACTAGTCATTAGGCTGCTCTTGAAGCATGGTTTGTGTACACAAAAGCTTGACCATTTTTTCTGACCGTAGTTATTGTTTGAATAAAACATGTTTTTACACATCCTCTGCAAAATTTGATTTGTCCTTAATATTTATTCCCAGGAATATTGCCAGTGCAATTTCTAGAGCTCCTTTAGTTTCCCATAGGTTTTCACACCCTTAGATGAGGAATGATTTGTTTTCCACTGCCTCAAATCTGTCATTATTTTTGGTGCATGTTCCCTTCTTACCTTACCATACTTAAATGATTTGAAGAATATTTTAAGGAGGTCTCTAGTTGTTTATGTTATTCATTATCAGCAGTTTATCACCGTATGTTACCTTCTTCTCACTTCTAGATGTGTATAAACCACAAATAACTAGTATTATTTTAGGTGTACAATAAAGTCATATTACAGTGACAAATAGAAGCATAGAATTATTTATGGCATGTGTTCATTATTGCATTATATATAATGTTAGTGTGTGCAATAATATATATAGAATGTACATTATGCAGCTGTGTTCTGTGCAGCACATGGGACTTGCAATCTCGCAAAACCAGAGAAACAGCTTCAATGAACTGCACAAAACCCATACTTTCAACCTAATTTTTCCTTTTTGATGGTTGCATTTGTGAAATCGAGATGCCGGAAAACCACGAAGATGTCTTCATCATGAAAGGTGACCTTTATCAAGATACCACATCCTGTGTGGTTAAATGGCTTATGCATTTATTAGCACCTTTAGATTCAGAGCCTGCCCACTTGGTGCTAGCAGAGGAATATTTTGCCTTCTCTGAAGTCTGTGTATGCTATAACACATTCCAGAAAATTCCAGAAAACCTGTGAAGAAAGTGTATCCTAGGCTTAAGACTCATGAACCTTAAATGGTTTGGAAAGCCTTTAGATAAAGTTTGAGAAGAGCAGGCTTACACCTTACAAATATTGACTAGTTAAAGGACAAGGCTCAGCAAATAAGACTTGATAGAGTCAATTGAACACTTATTATGTGTAGATTAAGCACTGCTTCCCACTTTAAAGGGTTTCATTTTGCACCTACTGTCTTCTTCGAGAAGGTTCCTGAGATCCTCTGGGATACTGGAATTTCATTGCAGCAGGGAGATAATAAGTTTTAGGCTGTCACAGAAAGCCATACTCTGGTGGGACAGAGATTAGAAACAAAGGATACAATAAACCTACACAAACAGATCAGAAACTGGCTTGGAAATCTAAAGGGAAATTCCCAAGTTTACAGGAAGTAATTATAGTCTAAAGATGGAGACTTCACTTAGGCTGGTGCAAAACTAAGCTCTGAAACAGATATGTTTGAAGAACTGTGTGAGTTCTTAAAGCTATTTAAGAAACAGAAGGTGGATCTTAATATCCATATTTAAGGATTAATCATCTGCAGCTGGTGTGAAACATTCATAAGTGAGAATAAAAGTAAGCCTTCAGGCCTTCTGGTGAGGAGATAATCAGGTGGTTGTGACACTGCAGTGACAGCCCTGAGGTTTCCTTCTCTTTAGGGCCTCTGTAGATGGCACAGCCATACCAGCAGGACAGTCCTGTCTGTGTTGTGTGTGGGGTTATGCCTTTTGCAGGATATTATGTGCTACTGATCTTTCCAAGACAGTTTTTGCTGAGATGGTTTCCAAGATAGTAGCTCCTTTTTTTGCCTAACAAAAGAAGTCAGGAGATAATTGGTGCTTAGTAAATAGCACAATAAAATTTAGCTGACTGTCAAAAAAGCCCCAAACATCAACAAAGCAGCAAACAAAACTCTGTAGACCAGTGATTCCACAAAATATAAATATGGCAGGAAAATATGTGCTAATACCACAGTATCACAAGGAAGCACAGGAAAACAGCATCCATTAAGTTTCTCAGGCCTGGCCTAGTCACTAAATCTACCCTGATTTACACCCAGTGCCTGGCCCATGATATACAACTGTAGTCCTTGCTGCTAGTTTTGTGAGTGAAGGTGAAATCCAGTTCAAGGTGACCAGGAAAAACTTGTCCATGTCAGTAAAAAAAAATAATTATAGTAAAAATCAAGGTAGTTTTAGAAATAACAGAACTATTGTGCAAGTATAAATATCTTCTTCATCTCTTTCCATTACCTCTGTACTGTGATGAAATCAGCTCTGGGAATTCTGCTTTGGTTCATCTTGACTTTTTGAAAACCATTTAGTTATTTTATACCCTGCACCAGAAGTACATAGTGTGCATAGACACTTGCATCCTTCTTGGAGTTATTACGTGATGTGTGTAGAGGGTATAAATGTATTTTGGCTTGGATAGGAGTACAGTTTGCTGGGTAAAAAAACCAGGTAAACGACCAGTCCAAAGAATGGTGGTGCAGGGAGTGAAATTCATTTGGTGGCCAGTCAGCAGTGGGGTTCCCCAGGGCTCAGAACTGGGGCCAGTTCTGTTTAATATCTTCATCAACAGTCTAGAAAAGGGGATCAAGTGCACCCTCAGTCAGTTTGCAGATGACACCAAGTTGGGCAGGTGTGTTGATCTTCTCAGGGCAGGAAGGTTCTGCAGGGGGATGTGGATAAGCTGGATCGATAGGTTGAGGTCGATAAACATGAGCCAGACATGCCCAGGTGGCCAAAGAGGCCAATGGCACCTGGCCTGTAACTTCAATAGTGTGGCCAGTGACAGTCCCCCTGTACTAGGCACTGGTGAGGCCACACCTCAAATCCTGCCTCTAGTTCTGGGCCCCTCACCACAAGAAGGACATTGAGGGGCTGGAGCATATCAAGAAAAGGGTAGTGGAGCTGGGGAAGGGTCTGGAACACAAGTCTGGTGAGGAGCAGCTGAGGGAGATGAGGTGTTTAGCCTGGAGAAAAGGAGGCTCAGGGGTGACCTTATTGCTCTCCACAGCCCCCTGAAAGGAGGTTGTAGCCAGGTGAGGTTTATATTGGATGTTAGGAGACATTTTTTCACCAAAATGGTTGTTAAAAACGTTGGGACAGGCTGCCCAGGGAAGTGATGGAGCCAGCTCCCCTGGAGCTATTTAAAATATGCATAGATGGGGAGCTTAGGGACACAGTTAGTGGTGGACTTGGCACTGCTGGGATATTGGTTGGACTTGGAAACCTAAAGTTCATTTCCATCCTGAACGATTCTGTAATTCTATGATTTCTACTTGCAAAATGGCAATATAATCTTTGCCAGAAAAGGTGACTGTAATGCCCCTAAAATCTGCTGCTCTTTGTAAATGCAGGTATGTGCTTGTAACTAAGACTCAGACCTGAGCTCACAGTGGATTCTCTGATGCCCAGTAAAGGTTGAGTTCATTCTGTCTTCCCTCCTGGCCCACATGTTTTTAAAAGCTTTTGGGAACCTTGTGTCAGTGAGATCTATCTGGTTCTGTTGTGGTGACTATGAAACAAGGGATCTAAAAGTAATTGGGGACAGAGGGAGCAGACACACAGGCAGTAAGCATGGTTACACAAGCTTAAAAATAAGGCTGAAAATAATTTGCTGCTACAACAGTGTGTATGACTTCTGAACATCCCGGAGCCATGTTCTACACAGTGGTGAGATTCTAGAGAAAGACAAGAATGAGATCCAAAAGGAGTTACAAAACCTCTCTGAAGTACTAATGAGATAAGGCAAAAGTTATCTAATGCCTGAAGAGCTTCTCTCTTCCTCCCCCTTCACATCTTGTTTTGGTTTTTCAGCAGTTTTGAGAAAAAGAAGTTTTTAACAAATCAAGTTTTTTGAAAAAGCAGCTAATATTGCAGGAACATAGTACATACAGGCAGCAGGCTCTAAAACTCAAGTTAATAAATTGCCAAGTAGTAAAAGTAGAGTTTTGTTGAAAAATCCCAGTCATCTGATATGTAGGTGTGTAGAATATGATAGTTTGTTGGCTTTCCCTGCTCACAGACCATGTGTTTTAAGTAGGAGAAAAAAAGAATTATTTATTCCTAGATGACTTTTGACAGTTGATCTGACAATAGAGTACTCTGCTGACTTTGTACCAACCACATTTTGGTGACAAAAGAAACTGCATATGCTAGGGAAATACAATTTTCTGTGTTACTTGCACATGGTGCTGGTAAAAAAACTTCAGAAATTTCACCCTTCAACTGCACTTAGGGCAGGAGAGTAGCCCACAGTGGACTTGCTAGTTTTGTTTTATGGAAAATTCCCATTCCTCTTCTCTTTTGGTTTCCATGGTTCTAAAGGAATACTATCTTAACATATTGCACTGTGGGAAAGCACTTTGAC
>WAAG01082849.1:77266-91456 GCA_013390105.1 Tichodroma muraria
AGGGTCTGGAACACAAGTCTGGTGAGGAGCAGCTGAGGGAGATGAGGTGTTTAGCCTGGAGAAAAGGAGGCTCAGGGGTGACCTTATTGCTCTCCACAGCCCCCTGAAAGGAGGTTGTAGCCAGGTGAGGTTTATATTGGATGTTAGGAGACATTTTTTCACCAAAATGGTTGTTAAAAACGTTGGGACAGGCTGCCCAGGGAAGTGATGGAGCCAGCTCCCCTGGAGCTATTTAAAATATGCATAGATGGGGAGCTTAGGGACACAGTTAGTGGTGGACTTGGCACTGCTGGGATATTGGTTGGACTTGGAAACCTAAAGTTCATTTCCATCCTGAACGATTCTGTAATTCTATGATTTCTACTTGCAAAATGGCAATATAATCTTCGCCAGAAAAGGTGACTGTAATGCCCCTAAAATCTGCTGCTCTTTGTAAATGCAGGTATGTGCTTGTAACTAAGACTCAGACCTGAGCTCACAGTGGATTCTCTGATGCCCAGTAAAGGTTGAGTTCATTCTGTCTTCCCTCCTGGCCCACATGTTTTTAAAAGCTTTTGGGAACCTTGTGTCAGTGAGATCTATCTGGTTCTGTTGTGGTGACTATGAAACAAGGGATCTAAAAGTAATTGGGGACAGAGGGAGCAGACACACAGGCAGTAAGCATGGTTACACAAGCTTAAAAATAAGGCTGAAAATAATTTGCTGCTACAACAGTGTGTATGACTTCTGAACATCCCGGAGCCATGTTCTACACAGTGGTGAGATTCTAGAGAAAGACAAGAATGAGATCCAAAAGGAGTTACAAAACCTCTCTGAAGTACTAATGAGATAAGGCAAAAGTTATCTAATGCCTGAAGAGCTTCTCTCTTCCTCCCCCTTCACATCTTGTTTTGGTTTTTCAGCAGTTTTGAGAAAAAGAAGTTTTTAACAAATCAAGTTTTTTGAAAAAGCAGCTAATATTGCAGGAACATAGTACATACAGGCAGCAGGCTCTAAAACTCAAGTTAATAAATTGCCAAGTAGTAAAAGTAGAGTTTTGTTGAAAAATCCCAGTCATCTGATATGTAGGTGTGTAGAATATGATAGTTTGTTGGCTTTCCCTGCTCACAGACCATGTGTTTTAAGTAGGAGAAAAAAAGAATTATTTATTCCTAGATGACTTTTGACAGTTGATCTGACAATAGAGTACTCTGCTGACTTTGTACCAACCACATTTTGGTGACAAAAGAAACTGCATATGCTAGGGAAATACAATTTTCTGTGTTACTTGCACATGGTGCTGGTAAAAAAACTTCAGAAATTTCACCCTTCAACTGCACTTAGGGCAGGAGAGTAGCCCACAGTGGACTTGCTAGTTTTGTTTTATGGAAAATTCCCATTCCTCTTCTCTTTTGGTTTCCATGGTTCTAAAGGAATACTATCTTAACATATTGCACTGTGGGAAAGCACTTTGACTTTGCTCACGTGAACTAATGTCTTTGGTTGTTGCAGCTATAAACTTTAAATGAAGCTTTTCCACCTTGGTTAGAGATCTAATATTTAGCATGGGTTGGATCATGGCTGTTGGATTGACAAAAAGTAATTAAACTATTTTTAATAGGCATCCTACAATTCCATTTTGGTAGTTTCAAAATGGATATCCCATTTGGCAACAGCTCATTTTTCAGCAAAATGCGCCATAGAATTGTAAATATTTTGGTTTGATCCTGGAGATAAGGATGAGAATTATAGGTCAAAAGTGTAAATTCTGGGGCTCATCTGCTGTTAATCTGCTTCCTAGATAAAGGTGTGACAGCCATTGGACACTGTCCACCTCTTTTTTTTCACAGAATTAGAGAATGGTTTGGGTTGGAAGGGACCTTAAAGAACATCATGTTCCAACCCCATGCCATTGGCAGAGACACCTTCCACTAGATCAGGTTGCTCAGAGCTTCATCCAGCCTGGCCTTGAACACTTCCAGGGATGGGGCATCCACAGCTTCTCTGGGAAATCTGTGCCAGTGCTTCACAACCCTCACAGTAAAGTTTCTTCCATATACCATGTAAATTTCTCCTCTCCCAGTCTGAACCCATTACTCCTTGCCCTATCACTACAGCTCCTGTTTGCTTTTATCTGATGTCCTGCAGCTGTTGCTCATCTTCTACTGCAGATTCAGGGAAGGACTGCTTTTCCTCTTTGAAATGTCCAGGACTCCCATGTGGTCTGGACAGACAGTGAGCAAGATTTTATTTCCAGAATTTAGTAGCCACATAGCATATCTGTAAATGTTTATGTTTGTGGCTTTTTTTGCCAGATACAAATTGCAGTATGAGTGTCATTAAAGGAAGATTGTTTAGCTCTGAAGTGACAGAGCTGTGTCAAAATTTCTGCACAGGCTGCCTGCAGATCCTGAAAGGCATTGGGACACCCACTATATTTGTTTTCATTGCCATGCTCTGCTTAAATATATACGAAAGACCGGCTGGGAATGACTCTTGCAGTTCCTGAAGCAGGACTCTGTAATGGCAAAGTATGGTTACGTAGCCTATGGTTCTGTAGCCTGTCCAGGAGCTGGTGCCTCTTCTCTCTTAGTTCTCTCTTAGTCACTTCAGGCTTTCAGTTTCCCATGGAATTTAATAGGCTGACTTTTTTAGAATTTTTAAGATCTAAACTTAAAATTACTTATGTTATTTCAGTAATAATATTCACAGTAATGAATATTATTAACTACTAGTACACAGTTCTAGTTCACACAGTGAACTAGTTCTATTATTCACTACTAGTACTAGTTCTAGTACTGATTCACACAGTAGTTCACTGACTTGATGTGGCTGCTATGGCTTTACACAAAGGGCAGGGTGATCTCATTGCTACCTCTTTTAAAGTGATCAGCAGTCCTTAATCTGTTATACACTTACAGTGTGAATATTTAGGAGCAGCTGAAAAGAGGCACAAAAGTATAAGTGTGCAGGACAAACTGACAGAAGAGTTCCACCACTACATCTTTCAGTATAGCTGAGCAGTCTGCAGATAATTCAAGCCTTTACAGAGTGTCTCCTGTGCTGAATAAAGTGATTGCAAGGGGTCTTGATGCACTTCCCAAGTCCTGCTGGCCCCACTATTCCTGATATAAGCCAGGATGCCATTGGCTTTTGGACACCTGGGCACACACTGGCTCTTGTTCAGCTCCTGTCGACTACCACCCCCAGGTCCTTTTCCACCAGGCAGCTTTCCAGTTACTCTGCCCCAAGCCTGGCGCTTTGCCTAAAGTTGCTGTGACCCAAGTGTAGGACCTGGCACTTGGTCTTACTGATCTCATACCTTTGGCCTCAGCCCATCAATTCAGCCTGCCCAGATCCCCCTGCAGAACGTTCCTGAAGCAGACCAACATTCCCACCAGCTGGGTGTCATCTGCAAACTGACAGATCTATCCCTGACCCCCTTTTGCAGATTGTTGATACAGATATCAAACAGAACAGGCCCCAGTACTGAGACCTGGGGAACCCCACCCTGGACTAGCTGCCAGCTGGATGTAACTCTGCTCCCCATCACCCTCTGGGCCCAGCCCCACAGCCAGTTCTGTACCCGGAGAGTGCCACGTCCAAGCCGTGAGCAGCCACTTTCTCCAGGACTATGCTGTGGGAAACAGCATCAAAGGCTTTACTAAACTCCTGGGAAACAGGAGCCACAGCCTCTCCCTCATGTATGAAGTGGGTCATCTTGTCATGAGAGGAGGTTGTGTCTGTCAAACAAACCTTAGATTAAGTACCTCAAACTCTTCATCTCCTTTGTCGCTGTGTTACCCCCCTGCAATCCAGTAAAGGCTGGAGATTGTCCTGAGTCCTCCTTTCATTGCTAATGTGTTTATGGAAACATTTTTATTGTCTTTTACAGCGCTTGGTAAATGAACTTCCAGTCGGGCTTTGGCCTTTCTGATTTTCTCCCTGCACAACCCCTTGAAAGCCGTGTAGGCCTCCTGCTCCTTCTTCCAGAGGTCCTAAACACTCTGATTTTATTAGAGTTCCATGTGACTTCCGTCTGAATTCCACCTGTGTTCCACGCAGCGGCGCAGCTGCCGGGCGGGGTGTGCCCGTGGAGCGCCGGTGTCTGTGACACCAGCGGGCCCCGTCCCCGGGCGCGGCAGGGCGCGCTGTCCGCGCTGCGGTGCGGCTCCGGCTGCGGTGGGTGCGCGGGAGCGCCGGGGCCGGGCTGGGCGAGGGCCAGGCCGGGGCCGCCAGCGCCGGGGCAGTTCCGAGGCTGCGGAGAGGGCGCGGGGGCTGGGCAGAGCACTCGGGCAGGGCAGGTGCCACCGCTGGGGCGAGGGCCCTGGCCCCGGGGGCTGGGCAGAGCACTCGGGCAGGGCAGGTGCCACCGCTGGGGCGAGGGCCCTGGCCCCGGGCCCTGCGTCTCCTGCCCCCGCCGCCCCAGCCACCGACTCCCTGCTACCCGACCCCACTGAGCCCCTTCTCTCCCTCCTCCTCCTCCAGGCCATGGCTGGAAAGATCACCAAAATCCTGCTGGTGCTGGCCATCCTCCAGTATGGGCTGAGGGCAGATGCCCAGGCAGTGAAGGCCACGGAAGAGGTTCTGATGCAGCACAAGGAGCAGTGCAACCAGGAGATGACTTGGCTGGTGAGAAAGATTGTAAATCACTCAAGAGACTGGGAATAACTCTGGTTAGTCTGTGAACAGTAGGACAGTCATCCTCTGGCTTGGCCTGAGTTTAACAGTGCCTGCATCCCACTTGGAAGCCTCTGCCCAGGTTTTTCCTGCCTGCTCCTCATCTCTGTTTTCCAGTTCAGGGGCCTGGGTACATGGAAAACAACTGGCCTTACCCTAAAAACTGAGGCAAAGAAGGCATTAAATATCTCAGTCTCTTCCTCGTTCTATCTCACTATATTTCACCCCCATCCAGCAAAGGATGGAGATTCTCCTTAGACCTCCTTTTTGTTGCCAATGAATTTATATAAACATTTTTTATTCTCTCATATGGCAGTTAATATATAACCGGATTCAGTTCTAATTGGGCTCTGACCCTTCTGATTTTCTCCCTGCACAATTCCACGACAGCTGTGCAGTCCTCCCAAAAGGCTAACCCTTCTTCCAAAGGTCATAAACTCTGGTTCTATCTGAATTCCATCTGTTTTCTTTTCAAAGCCCAGCCTGGCTGGGCAGGGTGTCGCTATGGGGCTCCAATGTCTGTGACATGAGAGAGGACAGGTCCCCCGATGCCATGTGTGGCAGTGTCACTGCTGCAATGTGGCTTGAGGCAGCAATGAGTGGGGCAGGCTGGGGGAAGGGTGAGGGACAGACAAGAAGCACCAGCACCCAGGGGAACTGCTAAGGTTGGGGAGAGGGTGCAAGGGCTGCAGGGAGTGTCTTGGACAGGGCAGGTTCCACTCTTGGGACAAATGCCCTTAGGGCTGTGGGGGTGGCTGCCCCCATCCCTGGGCCCTACATTTCCTATGCCAGCTCCCCACCACCCAGCCCTGCTGAGCTGCTTTCTCCCTCCTCCTCCTCCAGGCCAGAGCTGTAAGGATCACCAAAATCCTGGTGCTGCTGGGCATCCTCCAATACACAGTGAGGGAGGATCTTCCATCAGTGAAGGTCACGGAAGAGCTCCTGAGGCAGCATGAGAAGGAGCGCATCATGGAGATGACCCAGCTGCTGGTGATGGAGCAGAAGATGCAAAAGCAGCATGGACTCTCTCCAGGAAGAATGCTCCTCTTGGCTTGCCAGGAGTGGTGGTTCTGGGTCGGTGCTGAAATCCTCCTCGTGCTCTTTGGGATCTACTGGCTGCCCAGGCAGAACAGCTCTGACGACCAGTGGGAAACCTTCAGTTGTGCCCAGGAGCAGATAGAGGAGAAGGAGGAAGACTGTGAGGGTAATCCTGACTCTTATGACACGCCAGAGAAGCCCCCGGATAAGGTAGGGACCTCTGGCGTATTTGTCAATCCCTTCCCAAGAGCAGCTTTCTGAGGGCTGCATTGAGCCATGAGAGCTGGCAGTGCCTACAAACACCTGAATGCCTGCAAGGACAGGATTGACCCCCTGCTGCTCCTGCCCCTGAGACCACTCACTGTGCACTTTTCCCACTAGAGCTGGGCACTGTGGCGGATCTGCTGGCGAGACACCCCTGTGGCCACGGGGGGCAGCGACCGGAAAATGTGCTGCACTACCTCCCCTCCCGGCTGAGGAGGCAAACGAGCTCAGATCCCTGCTTCCTGTGCAGCCCCTGCAAATAGTCCCGGTTGTGATGTTCCCCCTGCCAGGAAGTGTGTAACCCTTTGTAAATATATTCGTAAAATTATTTGTTTTAATAAATCCTGTTTGAGCAAGAGGGTGTTGGGGAACGGTGCTCCTTGGCTCCTGACCTACAAAGTGGGTCACCTGTCATCCACAAACCCGTCCTGGCTGGGCTGATGCCCTGGCTGTGCTGTGTGTGCCATGTAATGGCTCTTGAGTGGCTCCATGATCTTCCCTGGCACCAAATTCAGGCTGACAGGGCTGTATTTCTTCTCATTGTCCAGTTTTGAATACCAGAGACTCTTGAATGTGCTCCTTCTTGGTCCATCTCTGAACAGTGCCTGTAGAGGTGCAGGGGGTTGCTCTGCACTATGTGCTGTGACAGGTGGTTTCCATTTCTTACCTCTCACATGGTTCTTTCAGCAAGATGTTTTGTTTTCTCTCTATTGACAGAAGAGCTGGATTGCATACCCAGCACCCAGTTTATACTTCAGCTGGCAGGATGGGTATAGACCTTTGTTTCAAAATAGGCAGTAGTGTTTTGGGACAGAAGACCATATGAGCCACCAAAGTCTGAACCTGTAAGGCTTTAAAAATATTCAGGCACTTTTTAATGATTCAAATTAAAAATTAAAAATCAGTAATTACTGATAGCAACTTTCCAACTTCTTCCCTTGAAAAATTGTGTCCAGTCACCTTATGGGGCCTCTTTTTACACATCCAGTGCTGACTTTGAATATTTATTTTGCACTACAAGCACTTTTCTAAACAGGCAGTCTGTCTAAATTCAGTGTGTTTGATGTGAGGACAGAGGGTGTATTGCATCAATCTGTTTACTCCCAGGGCATCTTTGCCTGTTGCAGTCTCTTTAGTCACTAAGCCAGAGGCCACACTAGACAAATCTTTTTCCTTGATTCATGGTCTCTGAACCCAACATTAGGTGTGGTTTCCACCCTACCAATCCTTTCCCAATGAGTAAAGGTGGGGAGATAAACACCACTTAGCTAATATTCTTTGTGATCTTGTCCATCCTTGTGACAAGATAACACTGTGCTATTTTGCACATCTATATTGTACAGTACATGTCAAATAAAGCTAAAATAGCTTGAAAAATCTGATTTGAATGTCCCAGCATAAGAAAATTCAGCATGAAGACTGAATATTGTCCTTTCAAGAGTAGACTGGATTTTACTTGGCATCCCTCTTCAAAATATATGAAGTAACATCCAGTAGACCTCATCACACTGGCAATGAAGACAGGTGAAATTGTGCCCCACCTGACAGGCTTGGTGGATATAAAATCAGTTTTTATCATACATAGCAGACTGTCTTCTAATAATTCTTAGGAATCAGAGAGTTAAAAATTATTAGAAAGATCGGAGGTTTTTTATTGCTGTTTTAACTAATTTATATTCACTGTATTATACAAAAGAGACTTGAGTGCCTTCATGTCATTAATTAAAAATGTTAGCAACTTCACAGAGACCAAACTTCAGAAAGCTCACTGCTTTGAAAGATCCTATCAGTGTAAAAACAAATTCTTTATACTTAAAACTGAGAGCATAATGAAATCCAAAAGGATATTGCCTTGCCTAAAGGCAATTGTGAGTGGTAATCTGTTGATTCTGTTGGTGCCAGTATTTCACCTGGGGACTCAATGATTAGTAGTGGGAAGAAAATTATTTGTTTTATCCCAGAGGAGGTTCTGAGATATTTATTTTTTTCCTTGTGCAGCGTAGAGAAAGAAAACAGATATCCTGAATGTTTTCAAGAACTGGTAATCTGAAAACTATGGATCATTTAATTTTCAAGTACCTTATTAGAGGAAATTAGTAGGAATTATTGAATAGAGGTATGGCAAACTGGAAAAACTCCCAAAGTCAACATTTTAATTTTTTGTTTTCAAAAACCTGTGAAAGGGAGACCTCCTGTTGAAAAAAGTGATTTGTAAAAAATTCTCAATCAAAATTTAAGTTCACAAAATTTATCACAAAATGATCATGGTTAGAAGGGACCTTTGGGTCCAGCCCCTCTGCTCTAGAAAGGCACTTAGAGTAGGTTGTCCAGAGCCACGTCCAGGTGTTTTTTTTAGTTACCTCAAAGGATGGAGACTCCACCACCTCCTTAAGCAGCCTGTGCCAGTTCCAAGTCACCTCCACAGTGAAAGGATATTTCCTGATATTCAGAAAACCTCCTGTGTTTCAGTTTGTGGCCACTGTCTCTGGTCCTGTTGTTGAGCACCACTGAGAAGAGCCTGTCCCTGTCCTCTTTGCACCCTCCCTTCAGGTACCTGTGCACATCAATGAGATCCCTCCTGAGCCTTTTCCTCTCTGGCTGAGCAGTGTCAAAAGCCTGACTGAAGTCTAGACAGACAATATCCACTGTTCTCCCCTCATCCACCAAGGCACCCGATTTTGATTTCTGAAAGCAGAGATGACAAGGGTGAAAGGATTATAACGGCTGAAATTGCATAATGAAAATTGAGAGATGTTTCGAAGGTATTTCTGAAGTCCAATAGTAGCTTTTAATATGCTTCTATGCACATAAGATATATTGTGTAAATATATATGTGAAGGTTATATGCTAATCTTGTCTTAGCAATCTTGTCTGAATATAAAAAAAAGAAAAAAAATACATTACATCAGTGAAATAAATTTCAGACTGACTGGCACAACATGTCTTTGAGCTGTTCTTCACTGGGTTTCTGCTCCTTTCCAATCCTACCCTTTTCCTATCCTATCTAAGCCTTCAGATCAGTTATTCCAGTTATGTTGCAGCTGGACATCTGTAAAGCAGAGGTGATGCTTCTTCCTTTGCCTGTCCCTGCTATTGGGATTGCAAATTACTCCATATGGGATCCAAGTCCTTCTGCTCACTTCTGCAAGCTCAATGTTTAGTCTGAATACATCTCCATTGAATGCCAAATCCCTGCCCCGTGTTCAGAAATGGGGAACTCCAAGATTTAAAAGGGAGGTTGAAGCAAAAAACTGAGTTGAATGGTGTGAAATGAGACAGGCAACAGGAACGGCAGCTTCTGGGTGTGTTTTGAGACCTTCTAGATCCTCAGGTAGCTGCTTCTGGGGTTGTGGGGGGCTCCCAGAAATCCTCTGAGGAATGTCACGTTGGCAGTTGCTCTGGATAGGGAGAGCTAGAGGAATCATGGACTCCTGGCAAGCCCTGGCAGCCTCTCATGAGCTCTGCCAGCTGCTCCTGATAAAGAGATGCATTAAGGTTTTGGATTGANAAAATAGCTTGAAAAATCTGATTTGAATGTCCCAGCATAAGAAAATTCAGCATGAAGACTGAATATTGTCCTTTCAAGAGTAGACTGGATTTTACTTGGCATCCCTCTTCAAAATATATGAAGTAACATCCAGTAGACCTCATCACACTGGCAATGAAGACAGGTGAAATTGTGCCCCACCTGACAGGCTTGGTGGATATAAAATCAGTTTTTATCATACATAGCAGACTGTCTTCTAATAATTCTTAGGAATCAGAGAGTTAAAAATTATTAGAAAGATCGGAGGTTTTTTATTGCTGTTTTAACTAATTTATATTCACTGTATTATACAAAAGAGACTTGAGTGCCTTCATGTCATTAATTAAAAATGTTAGCAACTTCACAGAGACCAAACTTCAGAAAGCTCACTGCTTTGAAAGATCCTATCAGTGTAAAAACAAATTCTTTATACTTAAAACTGAGAGCATAATGAAATCCAAAAGGATATTGCCTTGCCTAAAGGCAATTGTGAGTGGTAATCTGTTGATTCTGTTGGTGCCAGTATTTCACCTGGGGACTCAATGATTAGTAGTGGGAAGAAAATTATTTGTTTTATCCCAGAGGAGGTTCTGAGATATTTATTTTTTTCCTTGTGCAGCGTAGAGAAAGAAAACAGATATCCTGAATGTTTTCAAGAACTGGTAATCTGAAAACTATGGATCATTTAATTTTCAAGTACCTTATTAGAGGAAATTAGTAGGAATTATTGAATAGAGGTATGGCAAACTGGAAAAACTCCCAAAGTCAACATTTTAATTTTTTGTTTTCAAAAACCTGTGAAAGGGAGACCTCCTGTTGAAAAAAGTGATTTGTAAAAAATTCTCAATCAAAATTTAAGTTCACAAAATTTATCACAAAATGATCATGGTTAGAAGGGACCTTTGGGTCCAGCCCCTCTGCTCTAGAAAGGCACTTAGAGTAGGTTGTCCAGAGCCACGTCCAGGTGTTTTTTTTAGTTACCTCAAAGGATGGAGACTCCACCACCTCCTTAAGCAGCCTGTGCCAGTTCCAAGTCACCTCCACAGTGAAAGGATATTTCCTGATATTCAGAAAACCTCCTGTGTTTCAGTTTGTGGCCACTGTCTCTGGTCCTGTTGTTGAGCACCACTGAGAAGAGCCTGTCCCTGTCCTCTTTGCACCCTCCCTTCAGGTACCTGTGCACATCAATGAGATCCCTCCTGAGCCTTTTCCTCTCTGGCTGAGCAGTGTCAAAAGCCTGACTGAAGTCTAGACAGACAATATCCACTGTTCTCCCCTCATCCACCAAGGCACCCGATTTTGATTTCTGAAAGCAGAGATGACAAGGGTGAAAGGATTATAACGGCTGAAATTGCATAATGAAAATTGAGAGATGTTTCGAAGGTATTTCTGAAGTCCAATAGTAGCTTTTAATATGCTTCTATGCACATAAGATATATTGTGTAAATATATATGTGAAGGTTATATGCTAATCTTGTCTTAGCAATCTTGTCTGAATATAAAAAAAAGAAAAAAAATACATTACATCAGTGAAATAAATTTCAGACTGACTGGCACAACATGTCTTTGAGCTGTTCTTCACTGGGTTTCTGCTCCTTTCCAATCCTACCCTTTTCCTATCCTATCTAAGCCTTCAGATCAGTTATTCCAGTTATGTTGCAGCTGGACATCTGTAAAGCAGAGGTGATGCTTCTTCCTTTGCCTGTCCCTGCTATTGGGATTGCAAATTACTCCATATGGGATCCAAGTCCTTCTGCTCACTTCTGCAAGCTCAATGTTTAGTCTGAATACATCTCCATTGAATGCCAAATCCCTGCCCTGTGTTCAGAAATGGGGAACTCCAAGATTTAAAAGGGAGGTTGAAGCAAAAAACTGAGTTGAATGGTGTGAAATGAGACAGGCAACAGGAACGGCAGCTTCTGGGTGTGTTTTGAGACCTTCTAGATCCTCAGGTAGCTGCTTCTGGGGTTGTGGGGGGCTCCCAGAAATCCTCTGAGGAATGTCACGTTGGCAGTTGCTCTGGATAGGGAGAGCTAGAGGAATCATGGACTCCTGGCAAGCCCTGGCAGCCTCTCATGAGCTCTGCCAGCTGCTCCTGATAAAGAGATGCATTAAGGTTTTGGATTGAGCTGATTCCTGACAAAGCAGAGGAAAGAGCCCTCTGAGCAGCTATGAAGGGAAAACCTATATAAAGGCCCACCTCAGGGCACATAACTCTGTCCATCATTGTCTTTCACGGAGCCAGTAATGGGCATTGCTTGTTACGTAAGCTGAAACATTTTTCTCCACTTTTGGCCTTCACAATGACATATGAAAACTGCTTACAAAACATATCTTTTAGTTAACACTGCAAAGAGATAACTTTGTTCTTTTTGTTAGTAAATATGCTTTGTATTTGTATTTGATATAGTAATTACAAACTCCTCTATGTAACAGTTCTGCAGATTTAGTTTATTTGTCACAAAAATACTTTCAGTGTTGTTCTGCACAACCCCACTCCAGGAGTTTAGATGTTTAAAGGTGAGTGTGCTTTCTCCCATGAAAACAAGAGTAGTTTTTGTCTATACACCTTTCTAGCAGACCACTGTCCTCCATTCCTGCTGGATAATGCACTTATTTTTGCTGCTTCCCTGTCCCCTGCCTGTGTTGATCTTCTGAGGGGTTTCAGCAGCTGAGTTAAGGAGATCAGTCAGCAAGAAGCTCCCAAGTTCATGAAGTTCACAAAGAAAACCTGAATGTTAACCTATACCCCATGAAAATGTAGATGTTGATGTTTTGTAAGGACGTACAGGTGTGTCTGTTGGTGACACAGAGGGTTTTAATGCCCAACACTGTCTATCACAGGAGCCCCTTTGTCCCTTCAAATATGTCTGTTTACAGGGATCTGATTTGGAATGTCCTTCTACCTTTTTATTTAGATGCAGAACTGAACAGCAGATCAAACCTATGAGAATGAAAACAGCCAAAGAACTTCCAGCCTGATATCACAGCTGCTGTGGTTGCAAGGAGTTCATTAATTTCTTTTTCTTTAATTAAATAATTTGTATTTGATGGGGATCTAGCCATATCCAACCACTTGATCTCATGACAAATGAGAAGCAATCCCTTGCTTCTAAGTAACCTTAGCTTCTGTTACACCCTCAGATTTCAAATATTCACCATCCATCAGTTACGCCTCCCCAGGAAGGAAAGGGACTGGGGATCACTGTGCCCCAGCCCATATTCTTCACAGGCTCCTATTATCAGATTCCTATTCCCATTCTGGGTCCTAATCCCTACTCTCTAAACCACAGACTGCCTGTGACCATAATCTTCAGACAGCTCCACCTGAGCCAGCTGAAAACCAAAGAGTCTTGGTGAATTTTCACATGTGAAGTCATTCTTGGAGAGTGGGAAAAGCTGAGTGTAAAGTGAAAAATAACTTTGTCAATCACAGCATAATTTGTTTGCCTAAATATAAACATGTAAGGTCATTTCAGACACCCTCATGTCTGCAGATGTTTGCAGTGGGCTGGTAGACCTGCTACAGGGCTTCTTCCAAGCCATCCCTTCTGGAGGTACAGCAAATGAAAGACGGGGTATCCAAACAGCAAATACAATCTGACACACTTATGCAGCTGACTCCTTCCCTCAGAAGCAAAGAGGAACCAGAGTAGGAGAAAAGACTCAACTCTGATGTGCTAAGTAGCAGCAGCAAATCATTCCAGAGCATAGTAGAGAGTGGCTGCATCTGACACGCTGCCAGGAGAAAAGGCTGAAGTGCTGCACCTTCCCAGACCTTGCTCGTTTCCAGGACAAAAAAGTCTAACGTTCACTCCAACTGTCAGTCTGACCAATAAGCCTTCCTGTCACAGAAATAATGGTGATGAGAAAAAGTGCTGGTTTAGGTATATCAATTGTTTTTAATAGGATTTGTCACAGATACACCAGTGAGAGCAGAGACTGGATTATATGTTCCTGTATTTGTTCTTGCGCCCAGGTAGAGAAACGACTGTGTGGGAAAGACCACACTGGAAATTGCTTATGGTTTGGGTTTCAGCAGCATGAGCCCGATTTTTTCTCATCAAAGTGAGGCTTGAGGAGATGGCAAAACTCTCAGAGACCTTAATAAAAGCAGTAACACACCCCTCGACTCTGCTACAAGAATAAAACAAGATCAAAGCAAAGGGGCAAGGGACATCAGTCAGTGTCTGAGCAGGTGTCACTCTGGAAATCACCAGACGTGCTGAAAAATGTTAACATTACCATGGGACTGCATGCAGGATGAATGGCTTTTATATAATACTAATTGTTTTTATAGATTTTCTATGTATTTGCTTAACTTTCTGTTTATGCAGTGTTTACACACCTATCTCAACCTCTAGGTGAATAAGGGCAATTTTTTTTTAAGTCCATAAGCTTAGTAACCTGATAAAAAGTCAACCCAAAAGGAAAAAGCAGACTTCCAAACCAATTTTTGTTGGTTTTTCTTCCTTTTTATGTTTTTGCTGAGTTAAAGATGTATTCTGAGAATGTTGACACTTCTTCTTCCAAAAAGAAGCTTTTATGTTTGGTTCTCTTTTAGTGTCATTTGATCTTCTGTTGTGTTTTTAACAATGCAAGAGGAACCACTAATTCATCCATTATTTATTTCCTTTTTTGCTTTGCTATGTTTTGTTTTGTTCTTTTCAGTCACAGTGTTTTAACGTATTTTTTCTAGGTAT